>NW_012193445.1:1832091-1864129 GCF_000504015.1 Erythranthe guttata
TTTAATGTGACGCCTTGTACAGTACAGGTGAAACCCTATTAAAAAAAAACACATAGTTGAGGCTTTTAGTCATTGTGGTTTTTTCAGTTCGCACTTTTTTATATTTGGGTCCATTAGATATAACCCCCTTAGACATTAAAAAAATAGGGGTAGACCCAAACATAAATTTGCCATTTTGATAAAAACCCAAACTTTTCTAAATTACATAAGTACCCTCAATCAAATCCCACAAATCCCGTTACTTTACCTTTTAAAATAATATCAAATCCCTCCCTATTTCCCGTTAAAACACTATCCCCACAAACCCACTACCAAAAATCTGTAAACCTCCCAAAACCAGAAATTTATATGGCGTGGATCGACGATTTTCTGCACTCCGACCAAGCCGCCGTAGGTACGTCGTCGCCACTCGCTGAATCGCTATCATCAATCGATATGTTGATATATTTTGGCTAAATCGACCGCCGCCACCTCCGTCACCGTTGTCGCCGGTGGCCAACGACGATAACAACGATATTGGCCATAAGCAACACCTCCACCACCGCCTAGTCCTCCACCACCACCACATCTGACCACCTCCACCTCCAAGACCGCAAAAAACGACCAAGACCTACACCGCTCCCGCCTCCAAGGTCGTAACAATCAATTTAGGAGTGATATCGTCGTTGGCCACGGTCGCCGCCGCCGTCACTGCTCCAATCTAGGGTCACTCAAATCTAGGATTACTAAAATCTAGGGTTTTGATAATTCTTCGGCCCATAGTTGATTAACGAGATGCATAGTCGAATTACATCTGTACTAATAGACTATCTCATATCATTTAATAGACTATCCCACTGATATAATTTGACTATGGATCTTGTTAATCGACTATGGGCCGAAAAATTATCAAAACCCTAGATTTGAGAAGTGACGGCGACGGATTTGTGTTTTATAATTAATAGACTATCTCATATCATTTAATAGACTATCCAATATATCTAATTCGACAATGGGTTTAGTTATTTGACTATTGGGCCGAAGAATCAACAAAATCCTAGATCTGATAAGTGATGGAGGCGGATTTGTGTTTTAATATTGTTAGACTACCCCATATCATGTAATAGACTATCTCATTGATCTAATTCGACTATGGATCTCGTTAATCGACTATGGATCCCGTATTATTCAACCACATAGTATATTAATAATTTCAATATAGTACATTAATCTGCTATGATAGTATATTACGGTTATAGTAGTGATATGAAATTGTGTTACAAACAATATACCACTGAAATGACAAGAACATTGAGAATAAAACCAACGTAAAGTAATTCCAACATAACCAATAAAATAGTACATTAATAATCTCATAATTTCAATCTAGGGTTTTGATAAAATACTTAAAATACATCATAACACAATCAAACCAATATGTCGAGTTAAAAACTCTAGTACATTAATAATCTCATAATAGTATAATAAAATGATAATGGTAGTATCATACGGTATTCATAATATAGTATGAATACTATATTAATTAATAGTATACTACTGTATTACAACGGTTTAACACTTAACCGAAGTTACCGAGCCATTACATGTAAACACGACATTAATTAAACATATCAAATCTTAGGGTGGTTTGGAAAATAACAACCATCGGAATCATTTGAATTCATTTAGTTTATGTCCTCATTGCTATCATCAGGAATGCAGTCGACTTCTTCTTCGAACAACTGGACAAAGCCTGCATTCAATGCCTCACTTCCAGTGGCATCAACGGCTCCAACTAGTTCACCCCCACCCCATATTCCATCATCATCAGAAATAACAACTTCAGCATCATATGAACCTAAAATCATGAAACGAACTTAAAAATGCTGAATACTAAAAATGATTAAATAGACTGCAAATACATTTGAATGACAATAAATTAACATCATCAAAAATAAACTTGAAAATGCATAATCCATACAATCAGTTGAAAAAGACTACGAAAATGTATTTCAATGTACTACCGAGGACACTAAAATCAACTTTTATAAACAAATAAACCAACTATCACTCGATTATTGCGTAAACCAACTACGACACTCATATAAAATAACTCTGGTCCGACTGCGTGAACCATCCTCTGCCAACTCTGTGAATCCTCTTCCAAACAAACATCATCAGCCAAAATAAGGATGTATATGTGACGACGTAATTTTTTTAAGAAACGATCTACTTTACTACCAATATAATCAACGTATCAACACAAATCTTAAAAACGAATACAGCGAAAAAACAACGAAATAAAAACGAAAAAATACAGCGAAAAATAAAAACGAAAAAAAAAACCGAAAAAAAACTAAAAAAAAAACACATTCATACCTGCTTAACGACGGACAACAATGGACGCTCAAATCCGAACCTATTTCCATGCCGGTTAAAAAATGATGAAAAACGATGAAATGCTGGATAAATTCTTCAAAACCGGTTCAAATCCGAACCCGATTGAAAACGATCCAGCTCATTGAAAAACGATGGAAAACGATGAAAAACGATGAACGCTCAAATCCAAACCTATCTTCAAATCCGATGGAAAACGATGAAACGCTGGATAAATTCTTCAAAACCGGTTGTACAAGATTTGATAGAAACCGCCAATATACTCACGTAATTTTATTCCGTGATTTTAGGCAACGTATCAGCAATCTCATATCACGTAGTTAAGGAAGTAAATACCGTTCAAAAATAAAACAAAATAAAAAAGGGGTATTAAAGGGAAATTACATAATATATTTTGCCAAGTTGGCAAATTTAGTTGTCTCTCAAAAAGGGAAAAATTAATTGGATCTACCTCATTAGAAAATATAAACAAGGGGGTTATCCCTAATAAACCCTTTATACTTATGTATATGTTTAAAATACTGAAAAGTAAGATTAACCAGAGAATTCATGGCCCCTACTTTCCTATGATGCTCGAAACCTGGTATTTTATTCTCGGGACACGTAAACCAAACGAGGAAGCTCATTCCCTTCAATATCACGAACACCATCGTGACCAAGTGATACCTGTTCGAATAGCTACTCAGTAAATAAAAAAGATGACATTAAACTCAATAAAAAGAGAAATCACAGTCACACATTTCGGGTTAGAAATGGGAACAAAAATTTCAAACCCCGTCGATTTTGATCCGAAAATTCAAATTTTCTTCCCAAATTCTGATTTTTCTTGAAAATGAATCAGAATGCTTATTAGATTCCAGTTTTTCGAATCAATTTTAATGTTTGAAAATATTTCCGAAAATTCCAAATATTGTGTATTTTTGTATTATTGGTGATGCAAAAAGTGGAACTTTGAATAACGCCGATTCCAATTAAAAGATATTGCTTTTTGAGCAATTTTTTATCCAATTTCTGAAACTCAAATATCTGGATTTTACAATTTTATTTCGAACCAAATTGGAATTTTTCAGTTCGGGAAACAAATTGAAATTTTCGCGAAAGTGATAATACGGACCCAATCCGTCCAAATTTCCACCCCTGCCCACATCAAATAAGGAGAAAAAAATATAAGAATATATTAAGTAAGACAAAACAACCGGATTATTATAATATATATCCATTGCTTCTGGACTAAGTTTGATTGCTATGTGTCATCTTCTCCTTTTACTTATTTTATTGGCTAGCATGAGGAAGCTTGTTTCCAATCTGTATAAATATGTGTACATCGTGAATGAATAATAATATATAGACTTCCATTCTCTCAATTCTTGTCATCTTCAAAGGTTTTCTTAAGTTTAGTAAAAGTTCTTTTCGTCAGTTTATATTACAAAATATTTTAATATTTTCTATTCCAGTAATATTCATGAGTTATATGATTATAATAGAGGGTTTATTCTATAACACATTATCAGTACGAGGTTTTGCTTGATAGAGATTTGCTATTTTCGTATTTTTCTTTTTATTTTATTTTACGAAAATCCAGATTCTCAATCTATTGTCGAAAAGACAAATGATAATGAAAAGCAAATACTTCGGTATTTTATACGCTATCATTTCTTAAAGGATATGATGCATTCGTGTATATACACATATATAGTTTATATACTTGCTGAATTGCTGCTTAAATATAACTCTGAGCCTAAGCTCGTTGAGACAAGAAAGCCGATTTAGAGGCTAATAGTTAATATAACTTCGAGTCTGAAGCTCATTGAGTCAAGACGTGGTAATATCTGTCAAAATTAAAGCCGATTTAAAGGCCAAATATCTGAAAATAACTCCGAGCCTGAAGCACGTAGAGTCACTAGACAAGGTAAAACCTGTCAAGAGCAAACTTAGAGGTTGTTAATCAGAAGTCCAAATTTAAGGGTTTTGGATTATTTTGTACGCACTATATATAAATCTCTCTTGCAAGATGTAATTCCCAAGATTGAGTTGCTCGCGTAGTTTTACGTGAACAGAGAGCGTTTGCTCGCGTAGAATTACACGAGTATCATTATTTTTTTATTTTTTATTTTAAATTCCATTTTATGGTTTCAACTTAATAAATATATTAAACCGGGTAATATTTGAGCACATCATGAATAGAAAACTAAGTAATTTTTCAACACAATCGAAATAGAAAATCGAGTAATTCTTCAACACAATCAAAATAGAAAATCGAGTAACCATCATCCTAATACTGAACTAATGGAAATGGAAACAATAGTAATAATATTAAAAGAGTCATAACCATTCTACTGTCTAACCCTCGATCCCCTACCCCTCCCGGGTACAAGATGGAGATACTGGGCATGGGGCATCATCAAATCAAGTCATTGTGGTTGTATTGCCGTCGCCTTCCTTATAAGATCGGATGCAAGAACTCCCTGATCTCCAATACGATCCGGATCATCCAGATTGTTCGACTTCCCACCCAAAACTTTCATCAAACTCTTACTTTTTCCCGAAACTTGACTTATTTAACTTTTCCTTCTACCTCCGGCCATCTATAATTTAACATAAAAACTGAACTAATATTTACTTAAAAAAAAAAAATTAAAGTTGCTCGTGTGAAAACACGCGAACAGATCAATTTTCATCGTGTGCAGGCACGCGAGGACAATAGATCTGCTCACGTGTGCTCACCCGAGCAACAAAAAAAAAGGTAAACTAAATGGAGCTCGTGTGATTTTAGGCGAGCTCGATGAACTTAGCTCGTGTGGTTTGACACGAGCACAACCCCCTTGTTGGCATAATAACATACGACCTCCATTATTTTTTAATACTTTTCAATCAAAACATGCGTATTTTCAAAAAAAAGAAAAACAAAAAACAAAAATTACATTCATCTACTCACGTGATTCTACACGAGTAATTCCATTGTACTCGTGTAGAATTACGCGAGTACTACCAGATGCTTCATTTAAGAAAAAATCAATAATCGTAATTTACGTAACGAAACAATTAAAAAAATGTAGAAATTACCTCCGATCTGTTGTTGTCTCGGCCGGGATCTGAAAAAGTCCAAAAGTTTGAGAGAGTTTGTGAGAATATTTACCTTTTGATTTTTGAAGAATTAAAAAAAAATTATGCACAATTAAATGTCGCCCGCACAAATCATTTCAGTTTTTATAATATGTATTCATCATGCATCTTCATATATACATACGAATGTAATTGAGTACGTATTAACACTAGCTAGCTAGCTACTATTATATATGTGTTTAATTGCTTTTGTTTTACAAGAAAGGGTCCCACTCTCGACCCTAAGTACACCGTTTTCTTGAGAAAAATCTGCCCAACGCCCGTTGCTAATGCCACAGGTCCACCAAGAGTGAACCCTACGGTGAATCAGGATATCATCACTCCGAAACGTTTGGACAATTTGTACTACGAGTTGTTGAAGCAGAAAAAGGGTCTTCTTACGTCGGATCAGGTTCTTATGACAAGCACTTTGACCTCCAAAATTGTGCTGAAAAATGCTCAGAACGGTCCTGCATGGGCTAAGAACTTCGCGGCTGCAATGGTCAAAATGGGCAAGACTGTCATACTCACCGGCACTCAGGGCGAGATCAGGGAAAACTGCCGCCTCGTCAACTGATTATTGACCATATATGCATATGGATATGGTTGATTTCTAAATATATTTTTATCATAATATTCAGTTCTTGCATGCATGCATGCCGTATTAATTTTTTCAAATTAGCTTTGATTTACCTATCTCCTTACATTTTCATGGTACCGTGTTGTTAAAGTTTGATTCATTAATTTATGGTGTCAATTTTGGTTGAATTAGAACTGATCATGGAGAATTAAGAATTTGAAAATTCTTCATTTAATTTATTTTGAGCTAAAAAGGGTATTTTTCATGAACTTTCACTGAAAAATGAGGTTGCAGAAAGAAAGAATATGATTTTTCTAGAAATGGTCCATATCATGTTATGTGCACAAAATATTTCTTAAAAAAATTGGGTTGAAGCTTTAAACATGGGTTGTTATATATATATAATCGTGTTTGTTTGAGAGAATGACACCGTATGAGATAATCAATAGTAAGCAATCTAATCTCAAAAAAAAAATCATGTCTTTGGATGTGTGTGCTACATTCGAAATGATAGAGGTTTGTTTCTTGGATATTGTGTGAATAGTAATGTTTATAGACTGTATAATCTTCCTACTATGAGTATTCAAGAAACCGTAAACGTTGTTTTTGATGATGTTTCTGATCTTGCAAGCAAGATCGGAGAAGATCAAATAGCTGAAATAATGGATCGATGAATAGAAAGTTATTTTCCTCAATCTGCACCAAATGATGGAGAAGATGTTGTAACATCTGAAGTGACACTTGACTTAGGAAATCCAGTAGATATTGAATCTAATCAAAATTCTGAAATAAAGGTGAGTGAATATGATACACATCCTCCGGTAAGACAAGTTCCAAACAAAATACAAAAGAATCACCCAATTTCTCAAGTCATGGGTGATTAATCTGATGGGATAAGAACTAGGACAAAAGATAGAGTGGATTATCGAGAGATGCTACAATTATTTTCTGTATCTTTCACTTCTGCTATGGGAGATATGTCACATGCACCTGAAGATGTACCAAACAAGGACAAGTTGACTACAACATCCACATCAAAATCAGTGAGTAGTAAAGAAGTGTTGATCCAAGTGAAACAACACATTCAACAACAATCTGTCCAGTTTCTGCAGATACATATGAATATGATTCAGATACAGATATTCAAAGAATAGATGTGCGCAGAAAAGAGCCATCTAACAAAATTCAAAAGAATCACCCAACCTCACAAGTTGTTGGAGATGTCTTTGATAAAATGCGCACAAGGGGTAAGGAAAAGGTAAACTACAGAGAGATGGTAAAACTGACTTCTTTGTCCACGTTATGTGTTGATTATGATGCATCATGTTTTGTTTCCTCCATTTAATCTTAGAATATCACAGAAGCATTGGAATATAACTTATGGATTAATGCTATTAATGAGGAACTTAATCAGTTTGTTAGAAATGCTTAGGGCTTATCTAATGATAACTTGACTATGTACTGCGATAATTCTACTGCCATGGACATTTATAAAAATCATGTCCAACACTCACGGACTAAGCATATTAATTTTAAGCATCATTTTATCCATGATATAGTTGAGAAGAACATTATCTGCTTGAAATATGTGACTACAGAAAATCAGTTAGCACATATATATGCTAAAGCTCTTGACTATGAGAGGTTTACTTAACTTAGAAGATCCTTTGGCATAAGCACTATGTATAATGTTCTACTCCACGTTGCAACACTCATAAGAATATCTAAAGCTGTAACATGATTCTTTTTGGATTATTATTTATATTGGTCTCCCTGAGGTTTGGATGTTGGGCTTTGAGTTTCTGTTCCTTTTAAGATCCTAGTGCAACAGCTTGTTTCTCAATAAAAAAAAAAAAAAAAGAAAAAGAAAAAAAAAGCCATTATAGCTTCTCTGTCTTTTCACAAAAGCATGAGCCAAACTCCTATATTTTGATAGTTGGAATGAGTAACTCAGGAATCTTTCAAGCTGACCCTTGATTATGTTTCATTTGAAAATTCTAAACTTGAAAATAATAGTATTTTACAAAAAAAAAATAAAAAAAAATCAAGTGTTGCACAATAAAATTAAAGGATAAAAAAAGTGCGGAAATAAATAAAACCCCTAAATCGCTATTTCTCAGTTTTACCAATGTTTGTGATAATACTTGTGCTTTTATTTTTATTCAAAAGAAAAAAAAAAAGATTATTATATACTTATCCAAGATTTTCAGACTCTTATTTCTTGCAAGTAGTGAGATTTTCATGTTTTAGGGTGTTTTAAATCATTCTTAATATCTATCTTACTAAAATCGTGGGTGTCAGTCCCTATTTTTAATTTTGACACTTTGATTATCATAGTTATTTATTAAAATTTATTAATTTCCGCTATTAATTATTTTGCTCTGCTGAATTTTTAATTGGGCTATTAATTATATTGAATGATTGCAATATTGGAGTTAACCCTTTCTGATCAAAAAGGAGAAGATGATGATGAAACCGGTTTTAGCAGTGGTTCAAGTGCTGAATTTTAAATCATCCCACTCTTTTATCTTTGTTGGATGTAATTTTTGAACTGTTGTAGCTACATTTATTTTTGAACTATCTTTTGCTACTTTGGAACTTTCATGTATTTCCACGTATGCTATTAAGTTGAATATTATATGTGATCTTATATTCGGGGGGGTTTGAAGTTTCGAAGTGTTTCATTCAGGGGGAGTTCAAATTGTTTCATTCAGGGGGAGTTGATGAAAAATTGGTTTTTGATCAGAAAGTAAAAAATTGGGAGATTGTTGAATATTTTACTTTTGAGTCTAATATAATTTAATTGTTTTGACTTTCTTAAATCAATTTTTGTTATTTTGAGTTCACTATTATTATAAGGATTTATTATTTTAATTCGTATCTATTATTTATAGTTAGTTGGTCGTTATTATTAGCTTAGTGGGTAATTATTTAAGCACGTGTTTAATTAATTCACTAACCCATTATTCCAATCAATTATCTCTCCTATTGTGCGTATTTCATGCCGAGCAAAGAGCTCTCGGACTCTATAAATAGGAGAACTTAGTTCATTTCTCACATTTTCTGCAGAGAGTTGAGAGTACAAAGCTTTGGGTTGGAACATCTTTTACTACACCTTGTTTTCTTTATGGACTTCTCACTACATAATCGAGTGTGTTTTGTATTCAATATCATTGAATACTGGTTTGTATTCCTAGAGTGTTGCTTAACAATATTGTTCTAGATTCTAGGGATTGGTTTACAGAGAAATCAACTTGTGATTTCTTCTTAGAAGAGAATTTGTCTTCTCATTTGCATTCTTTTGAATACTTTTTTTTTTTTTTTTTTGCTATGAAGCCACCATCCACAAGTTATATACTTGTGGATAATGATTTAAAATTTGTGTTATTTATATTTCACTGCATAATTTTACTCAACACAAATTTTTGTTTGTCTTGTTTAAAAATATCTGATTTTATGCACGTTGAATTTAAATTACATGAATCCGAAGGCATTTAATTCTTTCATTTACACATATGTTGGCTATTAGTTACGACTCTTCCTCATTTACTTTGTTTATGTTTTAGAGATATAATTAACAACAGTGATACGGATCAAGTGAGTTCAAATGAGAAACCAAAGAGTATACATCATTTTACAATTTCCTTTTTGATTTGGTTTTTGTTAATTCCATATGTAAGATTTTCATTAATTCCTTATGTAAAATCAATTAGTACCGAGTAGTTAACTTGCATTTTTTTTGCGTTTTCCATCAGTGCAATGCATTAGACAACTTTCAGATAAATGAAAAACAAATCTGTATTAAAGTACCTTAGAAAACGATAACATCAAATACGGTTAAAAAAAAAAAACTCCATGCGCTATACCACTGCATGGAAAGTATGCATACACATACATGAGACTGTTAAGTGTATATTTTTACACTTTATCGTATCTTTTTATTTGAGCTTTTGGTGTGTTTTAACGATAATTGGTGCTTAAAAAGTTGATTTATTGTATTTTAGGTACAAATTGAAGAATTGGAAAAGTATGGGGTCAAAACTGCAATTTTGGCGAAAATATGGGTCAAAAGTGAAAATATCAAAATTCTGAAGATTTAAAGCTCGGACCCCCGTCCCAGTTTTAGTGCAAATTGTGAGACCCCCGTCCGAGACTCCGAAGCTGCGCAGTAAAGGAATTTTAATTGCACAAGGAAACTGCCTTCTTCCCCAACTTCTTCACCCTATATAAGACCAAGCCAAGCACACAATTGAGGATCCATCTTTTTTTACGCAAATTCAAGAGCAAAGAAGATCAACGAAGATTCAAGCATAGTTTTTCTTATTTAATTTATTTATTTTATTTTATTTATCATAAGTTTTACGAGTAGCAAAGTCTTTATTTCTAGGATTTTATTTGGAACCCTATGTGGGATTTATGAACCCAATTCTATGATTTTATGCAAGTTTTAATTCCGGATTATTTCTTCTACTTGTTTTATTAAGTGCATGAACTTGATCAACTTATGTGCTTTTATGTTATTGTTAATCGCATGAATCGGAAGATCGGGTTAAAAATTAGAACTGTGGTAGAAGAGCCTTTGTGGTATTAACATAGGAATATAGTTAATCTCTTAGGTAGCCATTATTGAGATTTGTGCTTAATGCTGTGTTCTAGAATTAATTGCATAGGAATATAGTAATTGAATCTAGAGTATTAGAATTGTAATACACGCGGAAGCGGGTTATGATTATTTTAGCATCTCAGGTTAATAATCCGGGTTAATTGCTTGTATAATTGAAGGAATTGGGGGAATAATAATCACATTGGGGGAAGAATAAAATCCTAGGTTTGCTTATCTTGATTAAATCTTCACTTTAAATTGCTTTCTTGTTTTTGCTTGTTTTTAATTTATTTTAATCTAGTTAAATCTCTCTAAAGTCGACTGTGTAGGGTGGGCTTGATAATAATTGGTAGAATTTAGCGTCTAGGATTAAATAATTAAATATTCCCTGTGGGTTCGATATCCGGACTTAATTGTCCACTTTATTACTTGTACGATACGTGCACTTGCGTGTAGGTTTTCGGCCAACAAGTTTTTGGCGCCGTTGCCGGGGAATATTTTAATTATTTATTTTATTCTAGCTCTAAATTTGAACAATTTTCACGATTCACCCAAATTAAATTTTTTTTTTCGTTTTAATTTTTTTTTTAATATTTTTTTTTCTTTTGTTACATGTCAGGTTACAATTTTCGCGCAACTCAAACGAGATATGAATGGCTTCCATCTGGCGAATACCTCCAAAATACCTATAATATGCCGTTACTTTGTTCAATATGTGGTGGAGAACATTACGCTAACCAATGTTGGTATGCACCGAAAGCGAATAATTTCATAGATAACACCAACGGCGGTTATTGGAACACATACACCAACACGCCACGAGAGCCCACTGCTCAGGAGTGTTATTTGAATTCCGTCCTGGAAGAATTTATGAAATCCACTCAAGTATCTATCCGGAGACTGGAGTTACAGTTGGAAGAATTCAAGCGCCAAAGGTCTCTTGAAAATATTTCAGACAATATCGAGAATGGTTGCAACAAAGAAAATCCGTCTACAACTTGTAGTGAGAAAAATCCTTTAGACCTAGAAAATATTGTCGATAAGAAGGAAAAGGAACTTACGAAGACGCTTACGGATGATGAATATGAGAATGCAATCGAGCTCAACTCCAAAGATGTCTCGGAACAAGAGAAGAAGGGGATGGATGTGGTTAGTGCAAATATTCAAATTGATGATCTTATTGTTATTCCTGACGTGGCTTTGAAGGCATCAATAGAGGTTGATGAGAAGACGAATGTGTTTGAAGTGGAGGTTATACGCGGACGTGAGGTTTTTGTGTACCGATTTGAGGGAGCGGTGATGAAGATCCCATCTTGGCTTCGTACCAATTGATTACAACTAAGAAAGACTACAAGCTAAGGTGGACACTGACATATTGCAATCCTATCCTTGTATCGGTTGCAATTGAAGTGAAAAAGCTCATGGATGGATGCACAATCTACAAGGCTTTGGATTGGACATAAAAATTTCAACAAGCAAAGTCTGGCTGAAGACTTTAAACTTAGCGCTTCTCGGGAGGCAACCCGAGCTTTATTGTTTTTCGTAGTTTTCGTTAATTTTTCGTTTCGTTTTTTTTATTGTCATAAGAATGCATTCTAATTCACTATTTGAATTTTACTTTTCAGGGTCGAAAACGTGATCGAGGGTCGAGTCGGCCGTCCGTAAAAAAAAAAAAAAAAAAAAAAAAAAAAAAAAAAAAAAAATTGCACCACTGCCTGTGGGACGGCCGTCCCAAAAAATAGGTGTAAATGTGGGACGGCCATCCCAAAACCAGTAAGGAGAAAAAAATTTCGGAGGCCGTCCAAAATTTAGCACAAAAACCGGGACAGCCGTCCGAACCTAGTTGGGGCGTTTGAAATGTTTAAAAATCAGATTTTCTCCCCCATTATTTCATAAACCCTCCTCGTTCTTTCTCTCCAAATCCCACACACAAGGAGGCTAGAGAATCAAACAAAATTCTCCAAAATCTACTCTTTCAAGGCACGCTCACAAGGTGTTCGACAATTTGCTCCAACCAAATTTTGAGTACGATTGTCAACCAATTCTCACCGAATCTATTCCAACCTCTCTCCCAATATGTCGTCCAACAAACGAGGCCGCATGAGCGAAGCATCATCATCCAAAGGGAAGGGAAAGGGAAAGAAAAGTGCCACCGCCCGTACCCGAGTTTTCCGATGAGGACGAGCGTAAGAGAGCGAGGGAGGAGCACCCCGATCACATCGACTCCGACTAAATCAGGTGTTTTCTATCCTTAAACTTTGTGCTAATTTCGTTGAGGGCAACGAAAATCTTATGTTTGGGGGTGAAAAACATGTTTTTGTGCTTATTTGTTTTAGTTTGCATGCATTAGGTTTTATTTGCTTTTATCGTTTTTTCCGGAATATAAAAAAAAAAAAAAAAAATTGCTTGAGTCGAATGCATCGATGAGTTTTGATGATGAGAGGTGATCAATGTTTGATGATGAGATTGCTTGTTTTGTGTGATAAGGATTAGATATTTGTTTAGCTTTCGATTCAACGGGACTTAGAAGCGAATTATTGCTAGGAATCACATTTTGTGCATTGCTTTGGTTGAATGTTTTGTATTTTAAATTTGGAATTAATTTGTGCTAGATCATGCTATGTTCGGTTTTAAGACTCACCTTAGGAAATTTATGATACGAAATATTGAGTAGTGAGTGATTTGGGATATGATTTGGGCCTTCTTTGAACCGTTTGAGCCTTTCAAGCCGACATTTTTATCGAAATTATCCTTAGAACCTTGATTTGAGCCTCGGAGAAAAGGTGTTCTTTCTTTTAGCCAATGTGTAAGGTGGAATAGGTGGAGATTCTTGAAAAAATTATCCCTTGGAGTTCGGTCGAAATTTTTTATAAGGTCCTTCTTCTTCTTCGAAAAAAAAAAGAAAAAACGTAAGGGGCTTAAGTTGTTGGGCTTGGTCCAACTTAACCCTATTAGGGCTTGTAAACAAGACACTCTAAATACAAGATTCATAGTGCTTGCATACAAGTGAAGAACCCTAGCCGCTCCACACTCACGTCTGTTGCCCTCATTTGCCAGTTCGCCGCCGCCGTAGCCGGAATTCAGCTCTCACGCGCCGTCTCGATATTTGGTAGCCTCTTTCCTTGTTTTATTCTTCCGTTTATACTGAATTTTGCGTGTCTAGTGCCACGTAATAGTTGGATTCGGTATACGAGGTGAAATCCGAGAGGAAGAAGACGAAGGAGTCAAATCACCGTGACCCCGCTGCCGAGCCTCCGTCGTACGCGCCCGCATGTGCCGCCCGAAGACAACGCGTGATCTGCACGCGCCACCGCTGCCCCGTTCGTCAATCGCCATTGTTTTGCCATTGCTTCTCCCGACTACACAGATTGGTTTCCGTGGCAGTTTGCTTCGATCCTGAAAGTTCGCCTCACGCTTCAAGAGGTAATTTCGGATCCGATAGTAAATAGGGCGTTGAATTAATATGATTAATTAAAATGTTGTTATTTCCAGTATGTCTATTACTTGAATGATTATGTGTAATTGTTTCATGTATGTTATGTGATTTACTGCTAGCAAGTTATAAGGTTTACGATAGCAAATTAATTACATGCATATATGTTTGTAATTTGCGCTGGAAGAAATAGGGTATGCATTTTTTTGCTAAAATTGTGCACGTGATTATATGTAAAATATGTTTTTCATATAAAATTTTTGTTTTCTGCTGCGTACACGTGCCTGATTCCCAACAATCTCTCCATCCCGAATTATAGGTGTTAGAGTACGCGTTCATATGCTGTCGATTTGTGCTATTTACGTAATTTAGAGACTCTGTTTCTTCTAGGCATTGGTGAAGGCTTTGGACTACATGGGCTTGTTGGGTATAAAGAGTTGCTACTTGTTTTGACAACTTCTCTAACTGGGCAGTTATAGCTGTGACTCCGTCTAACTCCAAAAGCCCTCCTATCTTTTTTGTTCCACTGTTTGACTTGTCGGAATTCCGCATGTATTTGTTCCTTGCGATCCGCTCCAAAGGTTCGTAGGATTCGTCATAGGTCAAACTCATGAACATTCTGCCGGCTGCTTAATCGAGCACCGTTCTCGAATTTATTGCAATCCGGCATAAAATATTTGTGGCTAGCGCCACTCTTGAAGACCATGATTGGGGCATATCTGGGAAAGCTGTTTAAACCGCTTCCATGTCTCAAAAAGTGCTTCGTCTGATTCTTGCAGAAAATTTTATATTTCTCTCGATATTTTTTCGGTTTTATTTATAGAGTTGTATGTGTTCATGAAGATCTGTGCTAGTTGGGGCCAAGATGATGTGGAGAGCGGTGCACAAGTTGGTAGCTAGCCATTCTTGTGCTGCCCCTTGCAGAGAGTGCTTGAAAAGGCGGAGCTGTAGTGCTTCAGGTGACACCTCATTCATCTTATGCGATTCACACGTCCCGAGAAAGTTAACCAAATGGAGATGCAGATCTTCATGAGATAACCTGTTGAAAAAATCGTTGTTTTTAGAGCATTGGGAGAAGTCCCGCTCTGATTTCAAAATTGTTGGCTTTGAATAGGGGGTTGTTGGATGCTTGACTAAAACCCATGCAGTGTCCGAACAGTGTACTCGTGTAATGCACGTTGGCGAGGTTGCTGATCAACGAGCTGAAGGTGCTGCTCGTTGATGATATTTCCTTCCGCATCTAGGAAGTTTTCTTGGTCATCCCTCCTGCGATTATTTTCTCCTTCCATTGTTGCGAAAATGTTTTGAGAAAACCTTTGATTCCTTCTGGCTTGCCTAAAAGTCCGCTAGATTTCAGGGTCAAGAGGTAGGAAGTTCGTGTCGTATCCTCTTCGTATAAAATGTACCTAAACCAAAATGAAGTAAACAGAAATAAGTAAAAAATAAAAACAAATAAGAATAAAACGGCTGAAGTATGAAAAATTGCTCAAATTTGATATCAGAATAAATAGATAATTTAGCCATATTCCCAGGCAACGGCGCCAAAAAAAACTTGTTGGGCTAAATACCTAACACGCAAGTGCACATATCGCAAACAAGAAGTAAAAGTGGAATGTGAGAGTTGGATGTCGATCCCACAGGGAATACTCAAATTACCTAATCCTAAGTACCGAATTCTAACAATTATGATTTTTATCCAGCCTACGCAACTTTATCAAGTTTTATCAACTAAATAATTAAACTAACTATGAAAGAAAATAATCACGATAATATATCAATAAAAACGGAATTAGGATTTTATCTTCCCCCTATGCGATAATTCATCACCCAATTAAACCCCTATCATGCAAGTTACGATTCCTGATTATTAACCTGAGACACTAAATTACTCATAACCCATTGTTGCATCTATTATAAGTCTATTATTCATAAGCAATTCACTATATGTCTATCTATGCAAACCAATTATGAATAAATCTTTATCTAACAAGTCTTGTAAACGGCTAGCTATGGTGATATATGTATGTATAAGATATATGCAATTAGCACACTAATCCGGTGAAAACTACTCGAAAGCTCTTATATTCCTGTTTTAATTTTTAACAATAACACATATCAACTTAAATAAGCTTCAATCCCTAAATAAGATGAGATGGAAGAAATAATCAGGGAATCAAACTTGCATAATATTAAAAAATAGGTTCAATCAGCAGATAGGGTTCCAACAAAAGCCTAGATTAAAAGGTTAAGCTACTCACGTTCTTAAGTGAAAAAATCATTAAAATAAAAAATACATAGATTTAGAAAAGAGAAATAAAGGGAGAACTATGATGGAGATTTGTCAGATCTTTGTCTTCAATTCTCCGTTCTCTCGCTTCTTTTGCTTTAATATTTTGTAAAAGTGTCTCTAATTCATGCTTGTCTTTGCCCTTAAAGAGGTGCTCCAACTTGGTAGAAGATCCGGGTTTCTTTGTGCGATTAAAACTCCAAAATTGATCTTCCGCGTGTCTTCACACGGCCGTGAAAATCAATACAAATCTCACACGGCTGTCTCAAATCTCGAAACTTTCTGCCCAGGCACGCACGTGACAGAAATAGCCTATTTTTCACACGGCTGTTCTAGGCTAATTTTCAGACGCCGACGTGTTTTCTTCCATTTTTTCTTGCTTTTGAACCTTTTTTCCTCGTTTCATCCTTGAAACTCCCGAATCTTCAAATTGCACATAAAATACAATTGACCAATCATCATGCACCATTATATCGATAAAAGTGCACAAAAATTCTCGTAAGAAAGTATAAATTGAGTGTAAAATCTACACTTAACACACCCCCAAATATAAACTTTTGCTTGTCCTCAAGCAAAAACTTGCAACTTTCAAAGAACACAATCAAAAAAATGCACCTTATCACATAGATCAATGGTCTACTTCACGTTGTCAAAACGTGCAATTATCATGACAATTCAAAGATACTTATTCACTTACATTGCTAAAAAACACAAAACGTACTATCGCTTCAAGTATTCCATCTTTGTAATCTAAAATTGGAGAAAATTTATAATTACATAGTAATGTTCGACTCCAAAGACTCACAAAATTTCTTTACTGGGCTAGTATCAACCATCTTTCATCATCATAATTCATTGAAGCATTTATCATAACCACAACTTTTTTTTTCTTTTAGAGAAATAAATCAACAAAAATAATTAAGCTAAAAATAAAAATCCCAAGGCATGCAAACTAACAAACGAATAAAGCACGGGGAAAACAAGTAATTACCCACCCCCAAATTTAAATTTTACATTGCCATCAATGTAATTCGCATGAAATTCAAGGATAGACAACACCTGACTAGTCGACACGCCCATCGTCGGGCTTCTCTCCACCTTCGAGTTGCTCGTGAACATCACCATCCTCCTCATCATCACAAAGCTCAGGTACTGGCTCAAGGATCGGTGCTGGTAAAGGTCCTGGCTCTGCACACTCGGGTGTGCCACACGCTAGATGGCGTAAGATAGCCTGGAGCATCTTCCCCGATCACCTTTGTAGGGACTCGATTGTGCTGAATTTTTGCTCCACATTGGTAAACCGGTTGCAAGTAATCGCCAACTCCTGCTCCATCTGTCTCTGAAATCGATGATTCGAGCTTGTGCCCGGGCCCTCTTGAAGGGCGGCTTCTAGAGATTGTTGCCCACCATAAATGGGCTATTCGAATTGGCAGGATGCTAGGTTACTGATGGGATTGCGTATTGTTTGGTCGATATCAACTAATTTGTTCGGAACTTTGGCATTCTTTCATACACCGGTCACGAGGCAAGGGAAATAGAAACCCTTGGAGTTGTCGGTCATGGATATCCAAAATCGGTCATAAATTATCTCAATGACGTTGATTGGTGTCCCCTTAAGGATGTAGTAGGCGAGAGGACACCTTTCTTGGTTGATTTGGCTCAAGGACTTGGTGGGTCAAATTTGCGCTTATGAAAGTAAGGCATGCTTTTGCGACTTGGTGGATGCACTTCCATTCTAACTCGTAGAAGTTCTCGTTCGCAAATACGACCCAAATGGGTGTCCCATCACATAGAGCTTCCCCAAGTTGGTCCTTTGTTACTTCGTGTTTGCATTCGCTTCCAATTGCACACATCGCCTTTTAGCTTGTAGAAGGACTTAATAGCCTTAGCACTCTAATCGACTTTCTTCCCTCGGACCGTGCTTGTTGTGCGATCGGAATCTTGGTGGATTCGGTGGTTGGCGGAGAACTCCCGGACTAATGAGATGTTGGTGGATTACGCCGGTTCTAGCATGGATGGCCACCCTCGTCTAAAAAACTCTTGATTCAACGGTTGGAATAGAGGCAATGTGATCGTGTATTCTTGCTGCGTGATGAGCTTCTTAACTTTCTGTTTTAAAAAGAGAGCTTTGGATCGCTCTACACAAAAAGCGTCCTCATCGGGGGTCGGAATTTCGGCGACTTTCTTACCCTTTCTCTTGCCTTCCTCAGATGCTTCGTCTTCTTGCCCCCTCTTGTTGGAAGAAATGGTAGTGAGAGTGCTTCTTGGAATGGATCGGAGAAGAATCGATATGAAAAATTCCCCCAAACTTGGTTCGCGCAATCTGTCGAACACTTTGTGTGTGTGCCTTCTTCAAGCCTCCCTGCCAAAATCAATAATAATCTAACAACTTTAGGCGTTTTGTGTGTGTCGGTGGTGAATTTAGAGTTCAATTCGCAAGAAAAATTGACAAAAGTTGAAAAATAGAAGCTAGGGCTCGAAAGGGGGGATAAGGGGAGTTTTATGAATATGTGGGTTGCTGACAATTTTCTCCCTTTAATGTGCCTTCTGTTCCCTTCACACGTTCGTGCCCATTTTTTAACTAATTTTCGCATGGTCGTGTGAACTAACGGAGGTGACTGTTGCAGTTTTTGAATTAGCATGGCCGTCTCCCAAAATGAGCTGATTTTGAGACAGCCGCGTGAAACGGCGGATCGGAATTTCGTCTCTTGTTTTTGAACTACCACGGTTGTTCGGGTAAATGAACTGTTTTTCGGACGGCCCTGCGAAATGTCGAATTTTGGCTGAAACCTCCCCGAATTACAGATGGCCGTGTGAAATTTGCCTTGTTTTTGGGACGCCCATATGAGCTCCAACTTTGCGATTTTATACCTAAAAATTAAAAACATGCTTAAATCGTTAGCTTGCATGATTATAAAATAAAATTAAACAAGAAAACTAAAGACAACGAAAACATTAAAATCTCGGGTTGCCCACCGAGAAGCGCTAAGTTTATAGTTTTCAGCCAAACTTTTTCTGCCTTGTCGCTCAAGCTAAAGTGATGGAAGTCACTTGGCGATCCAATTCTCCTCCCAAATAATGCTTGAGGCGCTGCCCGTTGACTTTAAAATATTTTCCAGTATCGGAATCCAATAACTCGACTACCCATGTGGAAATACTTCGAGTACGGCAAAAGGCCCTGACCATCTCGACTTGAGTTTTCCCAGGAACAACTTGAGACGAGAGTTGAAAAGTAGCACCATTTGTCCCTTGTAAAATTCCCGATGCAATATCATATTGTCGTGCCACCGCTTGGTTTTTTCCTTATAAAGACAATTTCTTTTGTAGGCATTCAATCACAATTCATCGAGCTCGTTGAGTTGAGACATTCGTTTCTCCATGCTTCGAGATCGAAGTTTAGTTTCTTGATGGCCCAAATCGCATTATGCTCCAACTCAACCAGTAGGTGGCATGCATTTCCATAGATCAATCGGAACGGTGTCATTCAAAGGGGATTCTTGTAAGTTATACGATATGCCCAAAGTGCATCATCTAATTTTCTTGACCATTCCTTCCGTGTGGGACTAACAACCTTTTTTAGGATGTTTTTGATTTCACGATTCATGACTTCGGCTTGCCTGTTGGTCTGTGGATGCTATGTCAATGCGACCTTGTGCTTTACACCATATTTGGCCAAGAGTACCTCAAATTGCTTATTGCAAAAGTGAGTGCCCCCATCACTAATAATTGCTAGCGGTGTTCCTAATAGAGTAAATATTTATCTTTTCAAGAAAGCACAAACCACTGCAGAATAATTAGTAGGAAAGGCAGCCAACTCAACCGATTTAGACACATAATCGACGACAACTAAGATGTATAGGTTATCGAACGACGGGGAAAAAAATTCTATAAAATCAATTCCCCATACATCGAAGGGCTCTACTTCGACCATTGTATTTAATTGGAGTTCGTGCCTCCTAGAAATATTACACACACGATGGCATCCATCGCAACTCAATACAAATTTATAATAATCATTAAAAAGAGTAATTCACATCATGTAAAAAATTGGAGCATATTACACCCACACCCCTGAGGTATGCTAAAATAACTTTAAGGTCCATGTGGTATCGATAATTACACTCAACCCCCTTAAAAATAGTTAGAAACTGTGATGGGATAATGCATTGGATACATTATTTCAGGAAGAGGTGGAGACAATAAAGGGGTATAGGTGATTGAAGAAATGTTGGGGGAACCATGTATTTGTGAAAATACCTACACGCAAGTGCACATTTAAGTAATATAGTGGAAAATTAAGTCCGGATATCGATCCCACGAGAAATATTCCACTATCTAATTCTAAGAGCTAGATTATCCCAATTATGTTCAAGCTCACCCTACACAGTCATTTAGAGAATATTAACTAAATTAAACTAAAGTATAAAATACAAATAAAAAGCAAGGAAAATAAGAAAATAGATTTTACTGTATAAAGGTCAAGATTATGCTCTTGTTATGCTCTTTTAGAATGCATTCAAATAGACAATCAACTCCGTGCTCTAGATGAAATTTGAACTTTTGGAGAATAATCGTCATGGAATGCTCAAGTTTAAATGTTTTATAGGCCATAATTTTTATCTCTACGATACACTATTTTTGCTCAATATAGTTTGACTGATTGTTGGATAGTGTGGCCGTTTGATTCCATTCCAGATGTTTTTTTTCTTTGTTTTTGCACTTAGAAGCTTGACATTTTACGAAACAGGCAAGATATATCTTTCAATCTTTGTACCATATCAAAGATATCATTGTATGCAAACTTATGACAATATCTAAAGTTCTTCCATGAATTATTTATTCTTTATAATTAGACTTAGTTTCACTTTGTGAAATCATTATGTCATTACTTTGACAGGATGATGGTCTAGTACATAGTCTGCCAAACTCAAAATGCTCTGAGGTATGTTATTAAAATATGCAAGTCCCTTTTTTGTTTGTCTCTTCTTCTATGTTTCAAATTTGTCTAAATTCTCTAACTCTTAAACGATCGAGACTATTATAGAGCTACTCCAGACTTGCGTTCATGTGGAGTGATACTCTTTGTAAAGTATGCACGACCCTAACCTTCTCTTTATACTAGTACGAAGCATATAGACCAATTAAATTTGTGTAGAGTATGTTTGGAACATAATTTACATTCATGCTCATTGCTAGCTGGAAATTATGTTAATGCACCAAGCTCTTAATTTTTTTGTTTATTTTTCGGATGTATGTTTCATCGTTCAATAAGGAAAAAAAAGGAATTGGTTAAAGAGTGGATAATCTACAATAAATAGAGCCCGTTGCATAAGGACTAGCTGTGCCATGTGGGACATTGCAATTGGATATATGATGCATTTTGGTTATCAGGAAGATTTGTTGTCCCACAACGAGTTATATGAGTTGTATTAGTTTTCAATGATTTCACATAAACATTATTAACTAAACAATATCTCGTAATTGACTGCAAATTTGATCATCAATCTCGAAAAATATGTTTTCCTAGGATTCATGACCTGAATTTCAATGTATATGCAATACAAAGAAGATAAGATAAGTTTGATTTGATGCAGTTTACATTTCTCCAATATTTACAGAAGTAACAATATATTTTTGGTCTAAAACAAATTGATTCATATTTTATAAAAGGCATCTTGCAACCTAATGTATGCATAAAAATTATTTTCACCATATAATAATATTACGACACGTGCAACGCACGTGCACTTTGCTAGTAGCAAGAAATGTACATAACCAGTTATTAGGTTTGCTAAAAAAAATGTACATCACGCGCTAAATATTTAGCGCAAAATATGTATATAATGAGTTATTAATTTTGCGCAAGAAATGTACTAACTGGTTATTTTTTTTGCGAATTAAAGACACAATAAATATGTTCTTTTATTTATTTACATTTATATAAAATAGGAACCAAGTAATTCAAAAGCAAAGCACCCTATTTACAACGTTATGGCTAACATCGTGTGTTTATAATGTTAATGCATTTAACGAGTTGGGACCTGTTAAAATCGTATATGAGTCGGGTCAGGAGTTTAATTTAGAAATAAAGTTGGGCCAACCTAGTGAATATTGATTGTTGGGCAGTTCTATTTTGAATAAATAAAGTTGGGCTCGATCGAACTAAAACATAAGACTTGCACAAACCACGGGAAAATTACAGTTTATGTCCCTAAACTTTACCACTAAAACGATTTATGTCCTCAAAATTTTTTTATCCATGAAATATGTCCTCAAACTTACCACTTTTTTACAATTTATGTTATGCCGTCAACTCCGTCAGTTAACTTGGATGGAAATATCACATGTGGCGCACGTGATGTCGGTCTGGGCGTTAAATGCTGATGTGGTTGACACACTGAGATGATGTGACCGAAAAAATGACATGGAGTGACATGTGGTTCTCTCCCTTTATTTCAATTTTAAAATTCCCAATTTATCATAACAATCCCCAATTTCTCATTTTCCCTATTTCATTGAACCGAATGCAGAGACCCTACCCCCTAAATTCCTCGTACGAAGCACCAAATTGAGGTGAAATTCCGCGACAATAAAATTGCCCAACCATAATTTCGCAAATTTCAAACATTTGTGGAGCTACAACATCACAATGGAGTAACATTTTCAATTTTGGTAAGTTTCTTTGAAGTTGATATCTTTGAACTTCGTTATGGGGATTTGGGAGGTGGTAGTTTCGATTTCAATCAAGTTGTATGTTGTAGTGTAGAATATGAGTAGAATTTGAGGGTTAGGGTTTCTACATTCGGTTCAATGAAATAGGGGGGATGCGAAATTGGGGATTTTAATAACAAATTTGAAATTTTAAAATTGAAATAGAGGAAGAGAACCACATGTCACTCCATGTCATTTTTTCGGCCACATCATCTCAGTGTGTCAGCCATATCAGCATTTAACGGCCAGATGATATCATGTGCACCACACGTGATATTTCCGTCCAAGCTAACTGACAAAGTTGACGGCATAACATAAACTGCCACAAAATGGTAAGTTTGAGTACATATTTCATGGATGAAAAAGTTTGAGAACATAAATCGTTTTAGTGGTAAAGTTTAGGGACATAAATTGTAGTTTTCCCCACATACCTCTAACACCAAAATTTGCAGAAAAAATATCAAAACTCTTTCATATGATTTTCAATTAAAAATTGTAGGAAAAACAAATTACAATTTCCGTCCCCTTAAATTTGCACCGATTACACATTTGGTCCCTCATGTTTTAAAGTTAAATACTTTTAGTCTTGTTCGTCAATTTTTCGTTACTACCAACAGAATCCATCGTGTGCGGGTCCATTGCCTTAACTGACGAATTAACGGTAAATTAATCAAAAATGACCAAAAAATGTAGAATTATTGAAATATGATTGACAAAATATATTTTTTATGAACATGGGAGACCAAATGTGATATCAGTGCAAACTTAAGGGACGAAAACTGTAATTTTCCCAAAATTTCACATGTTCGAAAATAAAGGACTCAAAGAAATAAAATTGAAACTCAAAGGACTTGTAGCTACATTTTATTTTCTCTCAAGCACATTGTAAAGTAGTTATAGTCCAGTTGAGGGAGTAATAACACAATTGAGTCAGTTGATTTGATTCAGCATATAAACATACATATTACTCAGAACATCAACTATATATATGAATTATATATTTTAATCTAAACAAAGACCAATTATATTTAAAATAATTATTAAAATAACATTTAAATGGAATTAAACACTAATATGAAATATCTACATTGTAGTAACTTAATATATTTTGCTTGATAAACCTTTTAATAAACGAGATTTAAATAATTTTTTTGCTCTAATAGTATAGAAAATGAAACCGATAATATTTTCGAAAACAAAAATTAGTTATATACGAGACAAAAATAATAAATGCGCTATAACTGACAACAAGGAAAATCAAGGACCTCGAAAAAAAATTAAATTTATTCTACTCGAGACAGGTGGACGTAATAAATACCGGAATCTAACAGGGTGTAGTGTAGTAGCTTATATTTCAACCTACTAAAAAAGTAACTATGATCAATCTCTAATTATAAACCATGGTTAAATCCAACCCTAACTATCGCAAAATTAGAGCAAGGAATGTAAATAGTGAGTTATTAATTTTGCGTAATAAATGCATATGACGGGTTATAAATTGTGCGCAAGAAACGTACATAACGAGTTATTAATTTTGCGCAAAAAATGTAAAAAACAGATTATTGACTTTGCGCAAAAAATGTACATAAGGGGTCATTAATTTAGCGCATGAAATGTATATAACGAGTTATTAATTTTGCGCAAGAAATGTACTAATACGGGTTCATTTTTATAAATTAAAGACACGATAAATATTTTATTTTACTTTATATTTTCATTTAAAATTGGAATTAACTCATTCAAACACAAAACCTAAGGAACCACATGATGTATATCTCTACTGATACACCAAACGAAAATAAATAAATAAACCTATCTTTGCTTCAAACCCTTAAAAATGTGAAAAAGAGAAAATTGCATGCGAATCTTGTCGTCGAAGAGCGAGAGTGCTTGGCCGATGCTATTGCCATGTTATGGCTGGAGGCAATAGCAAATGATGTGTCGGGGATTCAACCGCAGGCAGAGCCATGATTTGTAGATGAAGAGAAGATGACGTGAAATCGCTTTCTATGATCATTCACAAATGATATCGGTTTTGAAGTAAGTATAACTCCTCCTGAAATAACATCGCAGTCATCCTTTTCTGACCACAAACAAGTTCGAGAAGGCATAGACCCTATACATCCTTACCTCTCGACTGCTTTAACTGTTGGGAATTTTATTTAATAAAATAAAATTATTTTTTGAATGAAAATTAAAAAAATATTTTTAGGCACCTATTTGATCAAATAGGTGTGACAATATGAATAGGTGTGGCCACACCTCTTCACTTGTTTAATTTCCTAAGGGTTGTGTTCATTAATCACAACCATCGGAAACTTATAAATAGCAACTCCACATGTTTGATTTAATTAAAAAAAAACATAAAAAATCAATTAAATTCCATAATTTTGTTCTATGGAATTCTTCTTTCTTTAGCACGAAAATATTCTTCATAGAATATTTTCTTCCGTATTCGATTCGAGAGTTTGAGACACAAAGTAACGTTCGTTGTACTCGGGATTTTGAGTGCTCATATGCCGAGTTAGCCGTTGTATCTTGGGAGACCATTGCCAAATAACAGTAAGCACCATAGCGGGGCAATATTGTCTTAAGGAAAGAGTATTCTCGCCTCGGCTAATCTTTTCGTATTTTTACTAATTCATTTGTTCGACCATTTTACTAAATTCACTACCCGTTTTATACACCGGGAACAACAATCTTAAGACAATATCTTTGTGAGATTTAGTAAATTGTGTTTTCTGTACACGTTGGTAAACGGGATAGAGTAGAAGATAGTATGCCAAAAATCAAGAAGTTACAAAATCAAATCGGAGGAAAAAGTTCATTTTCGGACAGAACATGAAGTCCACGTTCTTTCGCATTTTCGAAGCTGTTAAAGTCTAAATATGGAAAATTAACATTTCACAGAAGTTGTAGATAATCAAGTTGGCTTTCCATAACATATTAAGTCGTCACAATCGGAGATTGTATGGAGGAACTATGATGAAAATACGAAAGGATGCCAGAACTGCCAATGCACCTTTTCATGAAAAATACAACCGTTCGTGACCAATGCAACTTGTCGCATATTAACGCCTCACCCATGTCCAATGCATGAAATTTTGGTGAAAGAAGACTGAATCGAAGATCAATAATGAGGTTTTATATTATTTTCGATTCATGAATATTATTTAATATTTTTTTTCTGGTTCCATTGTAGGTGCAAATTTACAGCACACCTATTCCGACTTCGAGGCTTATTTTGATCATGATCCAGTCCGAATATCAGAAAACGTAAAAGATAAAAGTTGTAAAACAATTTATTGGCTATTCGGATCATATTGAATCAACAAAATCGGACTTCAGACGGAAGAAATATGATTAAATCATTCAGCACTGCCATAATATTGACACGATTTGGTGCTACCCACAAAATTTGAATTGACGAACATATAATTTAACGGGTGCGTTTTTTAATTATAAGATATCTATTTGTGCAATAAATTGATAATGCTATATGATATAATGGGGAATTATTGCATGATAGTTTAATTTTAATATGTGGAAGAATGGTAAACTATATACAATATATATGCTTAATGAATATTCATTATGTTTGTATATCTACATTAATGATATAAATAATTTTATCCTAAATGCAATAAAGTGATAGGGTATGTGTTAATTATTTGAATAAGTTTATCATAAACCGCATGACATTTCTCATGAAAATGCAATGTTTATTTTCATAAATTGCATATAGTTTTGATACGAGATTAACTTTCTCCCAATTTTCATTTGATGTGGAACCGTCCAATTGATTGATTTTCGAATATGTTATATGAAATTTGTGAGTACGTGATCTTATTAACGTTTTTGTTATTGTCTATGAACGATTAGACTTGTCTCGTATATTAAGTATGAGTTACTTAGTAAGAGGAATATTATTATACATATTATTATTTCCGTAAGCCATACCAATTCCTTAGAATTTTGTAATTGCTTGGACACATATTGATTACGTGCTATATATTTATATAAATCAACTATGTTGGACATGAATTAATTTATGCCATGAAATAATATTCAAACATGATGTTATTATGTACTCATATGTATATACTATGTATATGTTGAGAAAGTATGCTTGATCTATTGTTTATGTCTATGATCAACTAGTATTGTTTCTTTCTATGATCAACTAGTATGAAAGTCGTGGTCACATATTATATTTATTATAATATTGATGTACATATGTTTTATATATGAATCATACTACAGTACAATTAAAAGCATGATTGAAATGAAATAGAAAGAAAGAGAAGCTCAATTCATGAGAGCACATGAGTAGTTCTTGTCTCAAGAACATAAAAGAAGATTGAATCGTTGGTTCGATATGATTTGATATCACATTTGCAAGATGATGATCTACAATGTGAATGGATCAGATCGGATTTTTATTTTCAAACATCCGAAATAGCTGTAAACAACAATAGATGTTTTGTTGAAAGAAAATTCCAGCAGTTTACTTAAGAGCTCGTTTTGTAGAATTAAATCGTTGGATTTGGCTGAATTTTGAACGGCATGTTTAGGACATAAAATCCTAAATTATGAACGATTAAGATTAGAATTTGTGTATTCTAACTTTAATATTTAATAGTGGAGATCAATCACCATTTGGAGAGATTAATATTCTCTTGTTTATTGACAAGATTTAAGTATCTTGACGAGTTTTCTCTTTTGAGAAAAAGGAAGAAATCTTATTATCTTAATTGTTGACAAGATTTAAGTATCTTGAGAAGATTTTTCTTTTTGTGCTTTCTTGAGAGAAAGAAAAACAATACTTTGTAATTAAATCATATTGGTGATCCAAAATATTTTTCTAACTAAAGAAGAAATATATTTTGTTACATTGTGTATCCTTATTAATAAAATAAAAATAAGGATTTCAAAGCATTTAAATGCTATGTGAATGGAAGTTGGAAAGTGCCAACTTTGACAAATGAATTAAAAAATGAGAACTAAAACTTTTGGAAAAAGTTTATGGATATTATATTGATAAATTCTAGAATACATACTCTAGAATTTGTGGGGGAAATTAGATATCCCGAGCTACCACGTTAATATTTAGAAATGTGGGGGTCTTTAGGCCCTAACCACATAAAATAAATATTCAGATCTAACCACATAAATATTTAGAAATGTGAGGGTCTTTAGGCCCTATCCAGTAACCACATTAATATTTAGAAATGTGGGGGTGTTTAGGCCAAGGTAAAAAAAAGTACCTAAATTAATATAAGGCTGTCAAGTGGATAAATATTGAATATATTTATAAGGATTGTGCACGAGATATATTGATTATATTTATAAGGATTGTGCACGAGATAGTCACTCTTGATGCAAATTGGTTATATTGTGGTTTCTTGTAAAATAAGAAAATAAAAAGGTTCTAAATAAGATAACTTATAAATGTGTAAGTGGTAAATCATCAAAGTGATGAACAACCAAGTTCAAATATGTGAGAGTGGAAAATCATCAAAGTGATGAACAAGTAAGTTAAAATATGTGAGAGTGGTAAATCATGAAAGTGATGAACAACCAAGATACTACAAGATGGCAAATAAAATCAATATGTTTGATTTTGATTTGATTTTATAACTTATGAGTTATAAAATGAACAAAGGACAATTATTGAAATATTGTCTACATTGGAAGAAAGTACGTGGAAGTTAGTTTGTCTTCTTCCAAGTAGTAAATCATTAAGGTTTATATGGACTATTCAAAAGAAGAACTAAAGGGTGGTCCAATAAAGCTAAATTAAATAGCTATGGAAAAATCTTGATTATTTATAACAAGTTATTGAAACTCGTTAAGTCATTCTAAAGTAATATTTGATAAAATTGTGTTGTCAAGTAATTCTCGTAATAACGAGTGTGGCCAGTGTGTTTATATTAAAAGCATATAGAAGTATATGTCTATAGACGACATTATAATCATGAGACAGTGATCACGATATTGTTTTGAGCATTGAGAAAATATTTAAAAAATAAAATTAAATACGAGGGTCTATACGATGTAATCTTATAGATTAAATTCACTAAGACAAAGATAGTCTTATTGATAGTCTCATGTTGAGACACTACTAGAAAATTGATCTAGTTGTATAAAGACTAAGTCTTTACTTTGCCAAAAATAATGATGAACAATGGTTCAATTACAAATAATTTTTGATAGTTTGGGAGTATATTTTCTTATACGTAGTCCTAAAATAAATAATCATTCAATGATATTATAAGGGTTCTTAGGTAATCTAAGTATCGCCTTTAAATGGATTACATTAAAGAAAATATCCAATTGTATTAGGAAATTACATTGGATATATGAATCAACTAAGATTATGTATCTTGGAAATCCTCAAAGAAAAATGAGTAGCTCGATTTATGGTCGAATTCGAATATACAACTTGAGATAAAGTTAGAAAATAAGTTGAATAAACTTGCATAAAATTATTGGAGGATATTCCGTGTTGGACTAAGTCGGTGTCTACAATTATGAATAACTTGTGATAACCAATCGGTTACGTTAAGGGCACAAACGACATGTATAATGGTAAGTGTCGACACACTCGTACACATAAGGCCATTAGGCAATTGATCTCAAAAGAAATAATATAACATTGATTATGAAAATCAATGATTAATAGCGGATCCGCGACTAAAAGTCAACTAAAGAGATCAAACATATTGCCTGTCTAGGGGAGTGAGATCAAAATCCACAAATTAAGAATTTCTATAGTGGAAATCCATCCATGATGACTGGAGATCCCAAGAACTGGTTCAAAAGAGACAACTAAGCTATGGAAAATTCAGTGATGCACTAAGGAGTATATATTCCTATGGAATTATATATTTCCAACTCATTCCCAGTGTTGCCTGCAGAGAGGGTAAAGGATAAGCGAAAGCTTTTAATGATTCTAAAACCTTGATAAAATGTGAGGTATTGACATGATACCTTTAATAGGACATCACCTATCTAAGTGTAGAAGTGTGGGCCGCTTCAAAAAGACAAACACTTATGAATCCAAGATGTGCTCCAGGGCCAAAATGGGCGCAACCATGAGAACTGATGAAATGTGGGAAAACTATTGTGTGGGATATCATTGTATTGGTTTACACAAACGGCTGGCAGTTCAAGACATCGCGTCCACTAACTAGCTAAGTAAATTCGATGGTATACCACAAAGGAAGGTTCAAAGCCAAAAGCTACCTATCCCCATTGCAATAGTTTCCCCTTGAACTCTCGATAGAATCCATCCTTTTTCGTTAATTTCATTCATGTGGGGGATTGTTGGGAATTTTATTTAATAAAATAAAATTATTTTTTGAATGAAAATTAAAAAAATATTATTAGGCACCTATTTGATCAAATAGGTGTGACAATATGAAGAGGTGTGGCCACACCTCTTCACTTGTTTAATTTCCTAAGGGTTGTTTTCATTAATCACAACCATTGGAAACTTATAAATAGAAACTCCACATGTTTGATTTAATAAAAAAAACATAAAAAATCTATTCAATTCCATAATTTTGTTCTATGGAATTCTTCTTTCTTTAGCCCGAAAATATTCTTCGTAGAATATTTTCTTCCGTATTTGATTCGAGAGTTTGAGACACAAAGTAACGTTCGTTGTACTTGGGATTTTGAGTGCTCATATGCCAAGTTAGCCGTTGTATCTTGGCAGACCATTGCCATATAACCGTAAGCACCTTAGCGGGGCAATATTGTCTTAATGAAAGAGTATTCTCGCCTTGGCTAATCTTATCGTATTTTCACTAATTAATTTGTTCGACCATTTTACTAAATTCACTACCCGTTTTATATACCGGGAACAAAATTAACCACCCTCTCTGGTTTAGCAAATTACTGCAGCAAATCAACCTAAAGAGGAACAGGACATGGAGCGAGAAAGAATGCGAGATGATTCTGTGATACCTTTTGGAGCTTCAAAGCAAAAAAAAGGCGAAATTGGGTGGTGCAACTAATTAAAGAAGAAAGCCAATGAAGAAAATAAAGGTGGATGAAGATTCTTGGATGCTAGAAGGATGGGTGAAACGAGTGAACCAGAGGCCGCTTATCGGAAAATTATCTCGATACTCTACACTAGGGGTGGGAACTAGTCGAGCTCGAGCCGAGCTCGGCTCTTTTGGCCAGCTAGAGCTCGAGCTCGAGCTCATCGAGCCAATTTTTTTGGCTCGAGCTCAAGCTCAGGCTCATTTAATTTTTTTTAATTATTATTTAATTTTCTTGTTAAAATCATTTTATGTTTTATTAAAAAATATTCATAGGAAAATAAAAAAAAAATATAAAAAAAATAATGAACTCTAGTTATATATATTTTTTATTTTTTCTATTATTATTATTATTATTATTATTATTATTATTATTATTATTATAATATTTTATATTATTATGAATTATTTAAGTAATATAGATTTGTTTCTATTTAAATACTAGATATATTTATTATTATAGACTATTTACTATTTAGTTAATAATAATAATAATAATATTAATAATAATAATAATAATAATAATAATAATAATAATAATAATAATAATTATTATTATTATTATTATTATTATTATTATTATTATTATTATTATTATTATTATTATTATTAATATTAATATTATTATTAATAATAATAATATTAATAATATTAATAATAATAATAACAATAATAATAATAATAATAATAATAAGAACAATTTTTTTATGAAAATCTCATTTGCTATCACTTATTGATTGTAGTTCAAATTGTTGAGAAAAAAGAATAATAGTCTTATCAATTAGAAAAAAAAAGAATAAGTTTTTCCTTGAAACATAACAAAATCCAACCAACACAAGTACTATTCAGAACGTGAACTACAGAAGAGCATCTAATATTTTCATTTATTGCAAAA
>NW_012193445.1:1865455-2014290 GCF_000504015.1 Erythranthe guttata
AAATTGAAACACAAAGGACTTGAAGCTAAATTTATTTTCTCTCATGCACGTTGTAAACTAGTTATAGTCCAATTTAGGGAGTAATGACATACTTGAGTCAGTTGATTTGATTCAGCATATATACATACTTTTTATTCAGAACATGAAATATATATATATATATATATATATATATATATATATATATATATATATATATATATATATATATATATATCGCAAAATTAGCGCAAAAGATGTAATAACGAGTTATTAATTTTGCGCAAGAAATACATATGACGGGTTATAAATTTTGCGCAAGGAACATACTTAACGAGTTATTCGTTTTGCGCAAAAGAATGTAAGAAACAGATTATTAATTTAGCGCAAGAAATGTACATAAGAGGGTCATTAATTTATCACAAAACATGTATGTAACGAGTTATTAATTTTGCGCAAGAAATATATATGACGGATTATAAATTTTGCCCAAGAAACATACTTAACGAGCTATTCGTTTTGCGGAAAAAAATGTAAAAAAACAGATTATTAATTTAGCGCAAGAAATGTACATAAGGGAGTCATTAATTTATCGCAAAACATGTATGTAATGAGTTATTAATTTTGCGCAAGAAATATACTAATACGGATTCATTTTTGTAAATTAAAGACACAAAAAATATGTTATTTTTTACTTAATATTTTCACATATGAAATATACTAACAATGAATGTATTTTTCTACAGCTATATATTATGTACCAAAAGAAAATAAATAAAAAACCTATCTTTGCTTCAAACCCCTAAAAATGTCAAAAATAGAAAACTGCGAGTCTTGTCGTCGAAGAGCGAGTGCTTGGCCGATGCTATTGCCATGTTATGGCCGGAGGTAATAGGAGATGATGTGTCGGGGCTTCAATCGCAGGCAGAGCAAAGGTTTGGAGATGAAGAGAAGATGACGTAAAATCACTTTCCATGGTAATTCACAAATGACATCGGTTTTGAAGTAAGTATAACGCCTCTTGAAATAACATCGTAGTCGTCTTTTTGTGACGACAAACAAGTTAGAGAAGGCGTAGACCCTATATATGCCTACCTCTCGACTGCTTCAACCTCCCTCTCCTGTTTCGCAAGTTACTGCAGCAAATCAATCTCTAGAGGAACAGAATATGGAGCGAGAAAGGATGCGAGACGATTCTGTGATGCCTTCTGGAGCTTCAAAGCAAAAAAAGGCGAAATTGGGTGGTGCAACTAATTAAAGAAGTAAGCCAATGAAAAAAATAGAAGTGGATGATGATTATTGGATGCTAGAAGGATGGGAAACGAGTCAACTAGAGGCCGTCTACGGGAACATTTTTTGGATACAATGATAAGAAATACTACGCACCATGTGTACGTGTCAAGTGCATTTAGATAAAAAATTGAAGCTCAATTTCTCTCGCTTTTATTTTTGAAATTTTAATTTGCTATCAATTTTTTTATTTAAATTCAAATTGTTGTGAAAATAAAAATAATAGTTTTATAAATTAGAAACATAAAGAATGAGTATTTAATTTTGCGCAAGAAATACGTATGCCGGGTTATAATTTTTACGCAAGAAATGTACATAACAAGTTATTAGTTTTGCGCAACAAAACTACATAACGGGTTATTAATTTAGCGCAAAAAATATATATAACAAGTTATTAATTTTGCGCAAGAAATGTACTGACAGGTTATTTTTTTGCGAATCAAAGACACGGTAAATATGTTCTTATATTTATGTTGGCGTGCGTTTGAGTGGGTTGATTATACGCGTCAAGGCTACCCCCATATCCTGATCAATATTAGAAAAGACCAAAAAATATATTTATTAATGATATAGAGTTAGATGTTATACAAGCTAGTATTCTATGATATGTAAATGATAGAATGTTCGTACATGATCATGGTTGGACTCATTGTTGCCATGGATGATACTGATTAGGAAGAGGAGAATGCGGTTCTAGATTGGTACACAATGGCATGCGGTGAAGATTTGTTACGGCATATTGGTTGTATATAGTATTATCAACGTTACATTTGTTTCTTTTTATATACATCCGAAAGAGTTGGTCTCTCTAACTGTTTATTTACACGATCAATAGGCAACTCATACCCCTGTAGTGGGATTGTCGGGTTATGTAACTTTACAATTGAATATTGATAAATGACTGTACGTATGGATGAGTTTACTGTACACGAGTGTAATTTTGCGTGCGTATATTCGAATCAATGTTCATGATATTTCTGGCTTCACCCCGTAGATGGTAACGTCCAAAGATCCAGTATGGTTGTAAATTCGGGTAACCAATTTTTCTCTATTAAACATATGACATTAATGTGGGAATATAAGATTTTGCACTGTACGAATAAACTGTGTACAGTACATGCCTGGCTTCCTTATAAACAAGGTTTTTGAGGGAGAATGATGTATTGATCAGCTGCATGCACTTGTAACGTCCAAAGATCCAGTATGGTTGTAAAATCGGGTAACCAATTTTTCTCTATTAAACATATGACATTAATGTGGGAATATAAGATTTTGTACTGTACGAATAAACTGTGTACAGTACGTACCTGTCTTCCTTATAGATAAAGTTTTTTAAGGGAGAAGGATGTATTAATGAGCTGCATGCACTTGTAACATGAACGAACTGTTTTTCTGGCTGTGGAATATCTGTTGCCTGGAGACTTTGAACAAAATACTGAAATTGAAATGCATTTCTAATACGACGGCCCTTTTTTCTTATTTTCATGAGAAAATGTTTTCCTTGAAGTCGTTTGTTGATAATGTCAACCAGCGGAATTTCCTGTTCAATAATGCAATGATACATTTAATAGCAGCACATGCAGGTAGAGAAAAAAAGGGGCCAATGAATTTATTTGTTTAAAGGTAGTAAGTATATTGAAAACCTCATTATACTGCTCCATACATGCAACGGCGTTCTGTTCCGGTATATCTATTGCCTTCATTCCAAATGCAGTGACATCAAGATTGTCGTTGTCGTCAGAAATGCAAAGTTTATTTTTTTCCCCGTAAAATGCAAAGTGACAGATTCGTTGAAATATTGTACATGTAAAAAGTTATGAGATGACATAATAACCTTGGTGTAACTCTATTTGTAGTCAGAGTAAATAGCGTAGTGACATTTACTGCATCCTACGTAGAAACTTTTTAGAAACTCTGACAACAAATTGTGAATGTCCAAAATTCATATTGGCCAATATTTGCAGCATTTTCGTGCATTTTGAAGTACTGGAAAGGTGCGCGTGCGTTGCACGCGTCGTATTAATTTTTCTATCTAATCTATATATGATAGTTATATTGTTATTAGAGTAATATTTTGTGACATTGATAGTTATTTGGAATAGAATATAATTCAAAATTATTTATTAATTAATAGTAAAATAGATATATAATTTCATACGGTTTTCTCTATGTTTATTCACGACCCTGTTATTTTTTTTATCTTTTCGTTTCAATTATTACGATTTTTACTTATCATCGTTGTTATTAAAAATTTGAATGATATAAACTTGCTTCTTAGTTATTTTTTTGGCATTTATTTTATTGGAACTCACTATATTTCATGCATTTCTTCCTTATAGCCGAGTGAATTGCTTTTTGCACCTCAAAATTGAAACTAATTTACATTTTGAAATCGCAAAATTTTAAAATTGACAAAGTTCACTCATAAATTATATACCTCATGGCAAAATGCACCCTACATAAATGTTTGGGAGACTTTAACCAAAACAATAATATAGCACGATATTTTAACTTTGAAAAAAAATGACATTCTTTTTAAATTTTTATTTCCTACTTTATTTTTTTAATTATTTTTTTGTATTAAGAATTTAAAAACATAATTGAAGATTTATTTATGTGTTTCATACTGCAGTAAAAAATATATAATTTAAAAAACTTCTTATTTTGATTCAATTGTAATATAATAATTTAATGTAGGCTGCAGTTTGCCAATGCGAAATATCACTTGAGGGCGGACTTTGCAATATTTGAAATATTAGGATGCAAGTCGCCAATTATAGTCAATTTTGAGTGCGAAGTGCAATTCACAATTCCCCACTCTCAATTTTACTATCTTTATTTATTTATTTTTTATTTTTTTTATTGGAATTGTTATTGATATTGTTGGTTTTTTTATTTCTTTGTCCGTGGCCAATTTTCATTATTCGTTAATTCATTTATCTTGAATAATAATTATAATTTGTTGGACGCTTGCAAACTTAGTTTTATTGACGTATCAGTCTAACCATGTATGTATTACCTGTGTAAACGACAATAATGAAGATATTTTTTTCTCCAAATGCATTATTATTTGTCCATTTATTTAGTTTAAGGTGCATTATTATTTGTCCATTTATTATTACTATTATTATTATTACTATTACTATTATTATTATTATTATTATTATTATTATTATTATTATTATTATTATTATTATAAAATAGGTTCAAATCACCACATATGTTTTAAATAAAATCCCAGAGTAAAAACTTAGCTACTCATCTTCTCTACGAAAAACATCATAAAAATAATAAAATATATAGATTTACAAATGAGAAATAAAGGAAGAACTACGATGAAGATTTGTCAGGACTTCCTCTTTGATTCTCCGTTCTCTCGCTCCTCTGCTCTATGACCGTGTAAGAAGTCCCTCTAATTCATGCTTGTATTTGCCTTTGAATAGATGTTCTAAATTGGTAAAATATATCGGTTTCTTTGCGTGATTAAAATTCCAAAATTGGTCTTCCTAGTGTTTTCACACGCCAGTATGAAAATCAGTATAAATCTCACACGGTTGTCTCAAATGTCGAAGCTTTAAGCCCAACTTTTCCAGTTGGTACGGCCGTGCGAAAAATGAACTGTTTTTTCACACAGCCGTGCCAGGACAATTTTAGCTTCCAATTGTTTTCTTTCATTTTTGCCCGCTTTTGACCATTTTTTGCTCGTTTCATCCCTGAAACTCCCGAATCTTCAAAGTACCTAAAATACAAAAAACCAATAGTTAGCAACTCTAAATCGATAAAAGTCCACAAAAATCCTTGTAAGAAAGTATAAATTGAGTGTAAAATAAACACTCAACACACCCCCCGAATTTGAACTTTTGTTTGTCCTCAAGCAAAAAACTAGCAACATATTCAACAAATGCACCTCATCACTGATAAGTGTTCATTTTGCACAACTTTTACTAATCGTATATTCGAGTTTTTGTCTTTGTTCGTCCGAGTTTTCGGCTTTATTTGTACATATTATGCGTTTCTTGTTTTATTTCTATTTTAGGTAAAGATAAGCTATTTTTTCCGGTTCGAAATTATTTTGGAAGCGAAGCCGAAAATCAAACCAAACACGTGCAAAAGTGCATTTTCGCGGATTGTGGCGGTGTTTGGTATTTGCAGCATAACTCTCGCATACATCCTCCGATTGAGCTACATCAAGTGGATCTAGAAAGCCAACTGCAAGGGCTACAACTTTTGTGAAATGCATATTTGTCAAGTTCGGGCTGAAAAAGGGTCAAAATAGTGTTTGAAGTTGATGAAGAGGCCATATCGTGATCTAGCACCACCGGATCACGATCTGGTGGCAAATTCTAGTAGTAGCGAAAAATTGGGACAAATCGCGATCCGCACCTCCTGGATCGCGATCTGAGAAGGCGGCGCGCAGTTTCCGAGGCTGCCATTTCGCGATCCAAGAAGCCCAGATCGCGATCTGGGCACAAAAATCGAGACCAGATATTTTTCTTTGATTTCTTACTATAAATAGAAGGTCTCTTTTTCACTTTTCCAACTCTTGACAACCTCTCGATTATCTCTCGACTTTTTATTCGGTTTTCTCTTCGGTTTTCACCAGTTCTTCGCAGGAAGCTTCGACGAGGGTTTCGACTCGGGTTTTTCATAAGATTTTTCTTCACGTTTAGTTTATGATTTCTCGTGTTCTTCATTTTGATGGCATGTTTGTAATGAACTGAGCATTTTCTTTTAGGGAAATGAAACCTTGTATATATTGATTTTGATTTCCAGATCTGTGATCTATTTGTCGTTCTTTGCATCTGTTTATGTTTTCTTGTATTAAATGCTTTCGATTGTTTGGCCAACAGTTGAATTGATTGTAAATGGGAATGAACTCGAGAGAGGATTTCTCGTTTGATTTTAGGAAAACATAGCTCGGGTTGTGGAAACGGAGACGTGATGTACCTCGGGTAGCCCTTAAGGACTTGACCTAAATGCTCTCTTAATATTAGGTTATGAATAGAGATGTCGGACCTGTGGGTAGACTTTAACTACACTGGAGACGAGGGTTAGGTTATTTTAGTGTCTGGGTAAGGTAAGCGAATATAGAATTGACGTTATATTCGGATTTGTAGATCTTTATCAATAGTACACTGGTGGGTTTTACCCTAGAAGCCATCACACGTCGGAATTCATCGCTTGTTATGGCGGGCCGTTGTTTTTATTAGTGTTTCCTTTTTGTTTCTCTCATCCCTTTCGTTCGTCTAAATAAAGTTTAGGATAGTATAATTACGATACTTGGTAAATTTAGGAACTTAATTCTCTGTGGATCGATATCTGGAATTCACTATTCTACAAAACGCGATACTGTACACTTGCGGTTTTTCATACGTAGGTTTTACGCGTATCAAGTTTTTGGCGCCGTTGATGAGGAATTAGTTAATATTGAATTTACTAATATCGTTACCAACTAGCCTTCTTTACTTTAGACATCTTTCTTTATTTTTTAATTTTTTTTTATTTTGATTATTTTTCCATTTGTTTTAACGGATTTGTATACATTGATGGCCTTGTTTTATGAACTCTCTATTTGCCAACTTCAATACACAGCCGATTACATTCAACAAGAGTTGGAGGATGTTGAAAGACATCGAAGGTTGAATCCAGAAAATGGAATTGGACAGTCAAATGAGCACTTGTGCTATTTACAAGTCGAACTCCACTTTCTGGCAAATATTTTCGAAAAATTTCAGTGATGTCACATTCATAAACCACATCCGACCATCCTATATGAAGACAACGAGGTATTTACAGATTTTCGTATGAACGATGTGGTTGAGCACCTTAAGGGAATTATTCATCCCAGTTTTGTAGATACTTTTGCGTGTGAAGAGAGTGGGATGAAGATGATGGTAACGAACAAAATCCTATCCACATCGCAACTCCGGATTTGAGTGTGAGCGAGGAGATGAGTTTCAAATTTGAGGTAGAGCTTACTCCAAAGATCGAATATCTTGTGTACAAGTTTGAGAGATCGGTAGGCAAACAACCCATTCTAGTCTCCTACGGACTGATTTCTAAAGAAAACGAGAAGTTCCATGAGATGGGATGGGCACTACGTAATTGCAATCTAGTCCATGATATGATTGCAAAGTATGTATCAAGACTGATGGATGGATGCGCAATCTACAAGGTTTTGGATGGGACATAATCCATCCAAATCATGTCGAGCCGTCGCCAGTAAAACAGGTGCTGAATGGAAGGCAACCCATTATTTATTTATCGTCATTTATTTTGTTTGTTTTTGTCATTTTTTGCATATTTTGGTTTAAAGCTAAATTTCATCCATTTTTCTTGAGTTTCGCCGGTGTCTGGTCCCCAAGGAAAGAACAGTAAGAAGTCGGGAAGTCTAGACAACTCCGGCAAGTCGCCCTCGGTGCCAAAATCCACGGCACCCCGTGCAACCAAAGAACACTTTCGCAACCGTAGAACACTGATCAATCTGCGGCACGACTGCTCATGGCGTATTTCTTTCTCATGTCTTTTATTTTTCGCATTGAGGGCAATGCACGATTTAAGTTTGGGGGTGTGTTTAGCTTATTTTATTTTTCATCTTTTGCATGCGTATCATATAATTTAGTTTCATTTATGTATTTTTATTTCCGTATTGGTGTTATGTTTTTCATATGCATTTCATATAGGATCGAGTGTAAGTTGCATTTCCAGATTGTATTGAAACAGAGCAGTTAATGAATTAGTAGACTTGCTAGTTGATTTTAAAATTGAAGTGGTGCATAACCAGCAATTAATAGATGAAACTTCCGAGTGCGTTTCTGCAACTTGTTTTGAGAGCCTTTCGAATCTTTTCCGATTACGCATGAGCACACTTTTCTGAGGGGTATAATAGTTTGAGGTTTGGGAGGTGAGTTAGAATTGAGCTATGTTTTCACGATTCCGGTTGTTGGCTAGAAAAAATCAATAATGGTCTTTACGTTTATACTTGATGTTGGTGTGTTGTTTAAAAAAAAAGAGAGAAAAAACACGCTTTGATTTCCCAGGCTCTCTGATTCGAGCTTAACCAGTAGGGTGCAAATCGTTGCCTAGTCTCTCGAGCTACCTAGCTTGGGGGTTTCCTGGACTAAAGTTTGATACATGGGTCAAAGAGATAACACAGTGGTGTCGAGCGTTACACGAGTCACGATTGTGCATTTAAAGAAAAAAAAGTTGTGATGAAAATCACCAAAAAAATATTGTTGTTGTCATTTTACTATTGAATGAATAGACCTACTTATGCCCAATTCGAGATTTTTAATTTCATTATCAAAACTAACTTTTCTCCCACATTTCTACTCAAAACCCTCGATGATTGTGCTGTATGTTTAATTACGGATTTTGGAGTCTATCTAAGCTTTTGGTGTAGAAACAACTAATTGCGTCGGTAGGGAATTCGAATATCTTGAGCCGTATGCTATTATAAACTTTTAGGTTATCTAGCTTGTTTTATCTTTGGAATTAATTGCAATGTTTTGAACAATCCGGTAACTTTGTTGGTGTATTGTCTAAAAACCCTCACGAGACACAACTCATCCTTTAGGGGTACCTAGGGGTTCAAAGGCTTGTTCCATACGCTAAATGCAATCGTGATTCTCTACATTAGTGGCCTAAGTTTAGTTTTTTGCTTTTGTCGTTTTAGTTTTAGGGTTGTAGTTTTGATTTTTTTACTCGGGACGAGTAACGATCTAATTTTGAGGGTGTGATAAGTGTTCATTTTGCACAACTTTTACTTATCGAATCTTCGAGTTTTGGTCTTCGTTCGTCCGAGTTTTCGGCTTTTTTTGTACATATTATACGTTTCTTGTTTATTTCTATATTAGGTAAAGATAAGCTATTTTTTCTGATTCGAAATGATTTTGGAAGCGATGCCGAAAATCAAACCAAACACGTGCAAAAGTGCATTCTCGCGGATTGTGGCAGTGTTTCGTATTTGAAGCATTCCTCTCGCATACAACCTCCGATTGAGCGGATTCAAGTGGATCTGGAAAGCCAACTTCAAGGGCAACAACTGTTGTGAAATGAATTTTTGTCAAATTCGGGCTGAAAAAGGGTCAAAACAGTGTTTGAAGTTGATGGAGAGGCAAGATCGCGATCAAGCACCACCGGATCGCGATCTGGTGGCAAATTCCAGTAGCAGCGAAAATTTGGGCCAAATCGCGATCCGCACCTCCAAGATCGCGATCTGGGAAGGTGGTGCGCAGTTTCCGAGGCTGCCAGATCGCGATCCAAGAAGCCCAGATAGGGATCTGGGCACAAAAATCGAGACCATATATTTTTCTTTGATTTCTTACCATAAATAGAAGGTCTCTTTTTCATTTTTCCAACTCTTGACAACCTTTTGATAATATCTCGACTTTTTATTCGGTTTTCTCTTCGGTTTTTGCCAGTTCTTAGCGGGAAGCTTCGACAAGGGTTTCGACTCAGGTTTTTCATAAGCTTTTTGTTTACGTTTAGTTTTATGATTCTCGTGTTCTTCATTTTTATGGTATGTTTGTAATGAACTGAGCATTTTCTTTAAGGGAAATGAAACCTTGTATGTATTGATTTTGATTTCCAGATCTGTGATCTATTTGTCGTTCTTTGATTCTATTTATGTTTTCCAGTATTAAATTATTTCGATTGTTTGGCCAACAGTTGAATTGATTGTAAATGGGAATGAACTCGAGAGAGGATTTCTCGTTTGATTTTTGGAAAATATAGCTCGGGTTGTGGAAACGGAGACGTGATGCACCTTGCGTAGCCCTTAAGGACTTGACCTAACTGCTCTCTTAATAACAGATTTTGAACGGCGACGTCGGACCTGTGGGTAGACTTTAACTACACTGGAGACGGGTGTTAGGGTATTTTAGTGTCTGGGTTAGCGAATATTGAATTGACATTAGATTCGGATTTGTAGATGTTTATCGATAGTACACTGGTGGAGTTTACCCTAGAAGCCATCACACGTCGGAATTCCTCGCTTGTTATTGCGGGCCGTTGTATTTATTATTGTTTCCTTTTTGTTTCTCCCATCCCTTTCGTTCGTCTAAATAAAGTTTAGGATAGTATAATTACGGTACCTCTGTGGATCGATATCTGGAATTCACTATTCTACAAAACGCGATACTGTCGACTTGCATTTTTTCATATGTAGGTTTTACGCGTATCAATCACATAGACCAATGGTTAACGTCACGTTTTTCAGAACTTGCAATTATTATGACAATTCTCAAAAATTTGCAAGCTTGCATTTCAAAGATATGTATTCACTTACCATTGCTAGAAACCACAAACCATGCTATTGCTTCAAGTATCCCATATTTGTAAATTAAAAATGGAGAAAATTAATACTTACATAATAATGCTCGACTTCAAAGAATCACCAAATTTCGTTACTCGTCTAGTATCAAATAATTGAGCTATTGGGATAATTGGGACTTTTTGACTTTAAAATGTTTGGGCTTTTGGTACAAGGTAGACAATATGGGTCAAAGTGGCTACTCTTCTCCTTTCATCTCACAATTACTAACTAAGAGTTGCAATGAAGGAATTTTTAGCTCTCGTTCTTGACTCGAGGTGTTTTTGCTAAGATATAGCTTTTGGAATTATTGCTTCATCTCTAAGGAATTATTACCTAACTCGATTTTTAAGAGTTCAAAATTCTCCGCTTTTACTCTTGACGTGATGGTTCGAGTTTTTATTTTTAAATTTTTCTCAAGTCCTTTCCTTCCCTTCTATGTCTCTTCTTCTTCCTCTTCTTTATTATAACTATTTTTTTACGAAGAAGAAGAGGAATTCATTATTTTGCCAACCATACTCCAAGTGATATATTCAAGAAATCTCCTCCTATTCACCCATCAAACATGGCTAAATGAAAGAACACCGTTTCTCCAAGGCTCAATGAAGGTTCGAAGGATAAAAAAAATTAAAGGTAGTCTTGAAAGGCTCAAACGGTTCAAAGATGACCCAAGTCACTTCTCAATTTGCTAGATGATTTAATATTCCACTTTCTAAATTCCTTAGGCAAGTTCTAAAACTGAACATCATATGATATAGCATAAATTAACTCCATGTTTTAAAACACAAAACTTTCAACCAAAGCAATGAATAATTCGTGAATCCCAACAATATAATGACTCCTTCCTACGACACATTGAATTAAAATCTCACCAAAATTCGATCACAATCAAGATAAAGAAAGCAATTTCATTATTAAACATCAACCATCTTTCATCATCATGATTCATCGAAGCACCTATCTTAACCCCACGAAATGGCATAAATTGGATCGAGTGTTCAAATCGTCTCCAACTAGCCACTTCATGTAAGTGGATTATTAGGAACGCCAAAGTTCATATGGTTTGTAACTAACTGCTTTGGTGTTAACCCTATTGAGCAAATAGGCGGCGGAATGGAGTGCATGACCCTATAAGTACACAGGTAACATAGTGAATCACGCTCTCTTTGAGATAGTCGATAAACTCACCATATAAGTATTTTCCACTACAATCGGATTGTAGTTTCTTAATACTTCGTCTGACATGCTTTTCTACTTCGTTTCTGAAATCTTTGAAAATTTCATAGATTTAAAATTTGTACTTCATCAAGTATACGTAACCATACCTTGAGTAATCGTCGGTAAAGGTTATGAAGTAGTTAAAAAAACCCGTGGCACTAACACTTGGTGAACCACACACGTCTGTATATATCAAATCCAAGAGACCTTCAACGCTCCATTTTTCCCTTAAATGGTAATTTGTAAATTTTTCTTTTTAAAAAAAATTTACAAGCCCACAATGGGTTCATATCATCCAATCCTGAACAATCGCTCACTTGCAAACTCATTCATTCGTCTTAAAGAAGTATGTCCTAATCTAGCGTGCCGAAGTTGTATAGGATTGATTATCTTCTATATCGAGTTCAGGTTACCCAAAATTTCATTGGATTTTACTTCACGTAAGTTCAATGAAAAACGTATATTTCTCATAACATTTCTAATCAATATACTCTGTGCAATTTACAGAGCCCAATGGTCTGTCTTTCAACATTGGACTCACTTATATGTGATAGGATATATTATTTAGTTTATTATTTAATTATTTGTTTAGTTAATATTTAATTATTAATTAATTAGAATAGTATATTTAGATATATATATTGCCGTGAGTTAGTAGTGGTTAGGAGATTATTTAGTATTTTATTAGTATAGGTAATTATATTTCCTAGTTAGATTAGGATTCTAGGATTTTATTATCTTTAAATAGTCGTTTTGTGCTAGGGTTTTATTATGCAGAGAGAAATATTAAAGAATAGATCTTACGTTTCGTAGGAAATATTTATGATACTCAAGAGATCGTATCAATTGGTATCAGAGCGAAGTTGCGATTAACACCAACGCTTTGTTAGCAAGGCAGCGATTACATCAAAGCTACGCTGGAGCAAAGTTGAGATCACATCAAAACTTTGTGAAAATCATGATGTCAGAAACAAGACGGTTGGAGCGATTGGAAAAATCCGTAGAGAAATTACGGATTAATTTTCAGAAATTGCTCGAACAAAGTCAAGGACGACGTCAACGCCATCACAAAAGCCGAAGGGACCGCCGCCCGTCACCGCCACTGCCGATGCCGAGCCTATTCCCGGAGGAAGAGGACGACGATGACTTTTTCGAAGAACCCCAGATTTTTGTGAGTTCGCCGGAAGAAGAAGAATCGAATTCCACTGAGACAAAGTGGGACGAAGAGCCGAAAGAAGAAGAATCGCAGTCAACTGAGATAAAGTGGGACGAAGACGAGAAATTAACCAGGGAGGAGAACGAAGAGACACAGTGGATATTAGGAGATTTCCATGGTGTTCAAAAGAAAGGAGACGAAGAATTAAAAAATATATTGGAAGGATGCCACAACTTCCAAAATAAAGAAGACGAACGAGAGTTGGTGATTGTGAATGAGCCGGAACGTGAAGAGGCTTATTTTTCGGGAAAAATATTGAATACTTTCGCTAAAATAGCCTTTGGAATTTCGTTGGATCAACATGAACAATGTGTTAAAAAGCTCGATCGTTCATCGTGTTTTTCGGAGTCAATCGGGAAGCAAGTCGATGAAGTCAAACATAGGTGGAAACACAAAGGAGAGGGACCAAATTGATTCGAACCTTGAGGACAAGGTTCATTTCAAAAGGGGTGGTTTGATAGGATATATTATTTAGTTTATTATTTAATTATTTGTTTAGTTAATATTTAATTATTAATTAATTAGAATAGTATATTTAGATATATATATTGCCGTGAGTTAGTCGTGGTTAGGAGATTATTTAGTATTTTATTAGTATAGGTAATTATATTTCCTAGTTAGATTAGGATTCTAGGATTTTATTATCTTTAAATAGTCGTTTTGTGCTAGGGTTTTATTATGCAGAGAGAAATATTAAAGAATAGATCTTACGTTTCGTAGGAAATATTTATGATACTCAAGAGATCGTATCAATATGCTTGTTTTCCTTAACCTTGCGAATACTCGATTCGCCCCTATTCTATTATGTGCTCGACTAGAAACTATTTTTCTTTTACCCTCTTCTTCCACGTTGAACTATTCTTAGAATAAGATACAGAAGGTGCCGACTGCAAAACAAACGTTCATTCCTTTATAACTGACTCGTATTTCAACATGTTGACCAACTCTTTGAAAAAGATATTCAACTATATTTTCGTTGAAATTAATTATGGACGTTTCATAAGAGGTAGTTAGTGATGGAAGCATGAGATTCACCGAGAACTCTGGTGGGATAACGACATTGTGGTCACACAACTTCTTTGGGAGTGAATCATCCTAAAACCATGCTCATGGACCAGAGTCCTTTCGCGTAGTCTGAGAGACATCAACTCCTTAGTCGTCACAAATCTCATTGCCAAATGCTCTCACCACACGCGATCTTGAGGTGATCCTATGTGTCAACAACATAAAGATGATTCTCATAGTTCCTGCTAACTCGGGTGACTAGATGCTATCATATAATACTTCTTCAATACGGACACCCTTCTTCCACTTTCAATAAGTGGTGGTTTCTTAGTGAGTCGAGTAATCATAAAGTTTGAGTATGCACAATTGCTTTTGGAGCAAAAAACACCAAACGAATATTTATTGAGCCAATCAAGGTAATTGTTGCCATTAAGTTTTGCTGGTGTCGAGAATTGACGATAAGGGATTCTTAGCATTTATATTGACAAGCTTGAAGTAGACTTATAAAAGATAATTCATTATTAATGATTGTAATTAAAGATTTGAACTTTTATCATTAATTGTACTCCAACTAAATTTTATCGAATTCCACTACCGCAGACAAACAAGAAAACTTATTTTTCTTTTAATGGGCTTTAGGTCCAATAGGCAAATGAAACCCGTAGTTAATCTTGCCCGATTACATTTTTCGAAAGGTAGATCTCCATCAATCATATCGTTATATGACCCTAAAGATATATTTACCTAACACTTGATATGTGTCAAGTCTAACCTACCAATCAAAGATTCTCATAGAAGTGATTATACCAAACTAATGCAGCCCCTACTTAATCTAGCCGACCACATTAATCTAGCATAACCCTTTCTATGGCTACCTTCATCATTATGTCAATTAAATTACAGTTAACCCTACCATAGTACTCCCCGCTAACATGGCTTACTGCACTGTTGCAAGGGTCTACACATAATTTAACCATTGGTAGAAGGAAAGAAAAATTCAACAGATTGGTTTTTCTTTATAGCTTGAAATAATTCTTAATAAATTAAGAATGATGGATTTATTATTGTTTTGGTGTTATCTCATCAAAATTATTGGACATATCGATTGGATTCCTACAACTATGTTCTCTAAAGGTATATGGAAACGCATATTGGCCTAAGAGGAATATTCGACCAAAATTAGAATTAATTACAATAATTAATTATGATGATTTGTTTCAAAACAATTAAAGGAAATTAATCAGCATAAATCAATCAAATAAAATTAAGGTACAATTAGTTAAGATGAAGTATAATCACCATTATACATGTGTTATATTAATGAAATTAATTTAACCTTTAAATTACTTAATTAAACAATCACTCATTTATTGAACATTATTGATTAATAGATCAAATACTTGGATTGGACTTTAATCGATAAATAATTTCAGAAAATTAAAAATTAATATGATTTAATTTTAATTTATGGAAAAGAAATAATTAAAACTTTTTTTATAGGGCTGTCTGAACCGCTGTCTAGCCTGAACATTTTTCAAAAAACCATTTTGGAATTTAAAATTCAAACACAATTTTAATTTTAAATTAACTTTCCAATTCCAATTTGAAAATCGATCAAATCCAATTTTAAAACCAAAATCAAATTTTCCAATTCCAATTTCAAAACTGATCAAATCCAATTTTTAAACAAAAATCAAATTTCCTCTACTTATTCTCATCCATAGTTAACAATTACAAATGTTGGACTCAATCATTAATAAGAAATAGATTATTTATGAGTAGCATGAGATATATGATTATGCTAGGGACAAAGATATAGAATGACAAAGGACTATATCTATGATTATGCTAGGGACAAAGATATAGAATGCCAAAAGGGTTTTTATCATTAATAAGAAATAGATTATTTACGAGTAGCATGAGAAAACAGAACAATTAGTTGACTATTCGGTCACCTACTCTAACAATACTTGATTAAGTACAAGTCTGAAATGTTTGAAAAGTTCAATGATTTTAGACACGAAGTTGAAAAACAACTTGGGCGAAGTATTTAGAAACTACGATCCGATCGTGGTGGAGATTACTTAAGCATCGAGTTCATTGATTATCTAAAAGAGAATGGAATACTATCTCAATGGACTCCACCTGGAACTCCTAAATTAAATAGAGTTTCCGAACATTGATATAGAACTTTGTTAGACATGGTTCGTTCTATGATGGGGTTCACCAACTTACCGGCATAGTTGTGGGGTCACACACTTCGCATTGCCGCGTATTTGCTGAATAGAGTTAACACCAAGGCACTTAAATCCAAACCATACAAACTCTGACATACCCGGAAGCCCAACATCAAACATATTAATATATGGGGTTGTCCCATATATGTAAAGCGATTAATGGGAGACAAGTTAGATAGTAGATCCGACTTGTGCTACTTTGTGGGGTATCCTGAGGACTCAATGAGATACGAATTCTATTATGTAAAGGAAGCAAAAACGTTTGTTTCGAGAAATGCCACCTTTATAGAAAAGGAGTCTCTATCAGATAGAAAAGGCAGCATGATAGAACTTGAAGTAGTTCAAGAACCACAAAGGAAGTTCAAGCACATGAACAAGGAAATGAGCCAATACAACACTAATATATCTCCTGAACCTTCAGTACGCAGATCCGAATGAGTTCGAAAATGCGTGATATATTATTCCTCCTCAAAAATGATGAAGATCATATTAATCTTGGACGAGATCCAAGGACATACAATGAGGTTGTATCGGATACAAACAGGGGACATTAGCTAAATGCCATGAAATCCGAAATTGACTCCATTTACTCCAACAAGGTATGGACCTTGGTAGATCCACCCAAGGAATAGTTCCCGTAGGCTGCAAATGGATCTATAAGAAGAAAATTGGATTGGATGGAAAGGTGTCGACCTACAAATCTAGATTGGTAGCAAAAGGATATATTCAAAGACAAGGTGTTGACTATGAGGAAACCTTTTCGCCAGTTGCAATGCTGAAGTCCGTTAGGATTTTGTTGGCCATAGCTGTGTGGTACGACTACGAGATATGGAAAATCGATGTGAATACCGCTTTCCTTAATGGAGACATAATTGATGAAGAAATTTACATGGCGCAACCGGAAAGCTTCATATCTTCTGGTAGAGAGAAAAAACGTTTGCAAGCTCCAGCGATCCATTTATTGATTGAAACAAGCATCCCGTAGTGGGAAGCATAATGTATGGCATGCTATGTACGAGACTCAAAATGCTGTGAGTGTCACAAGAAGATATGAGTCTGACCCTGGTCCAGCTGACTAGAAGGCTGTGAAATATATTCTGAAGTACTTACGAACGACTTGGGATATATTTTTAGTCTGTGGGGTTGCCTAGTTGAAATTAGAGGGTTTCAGTGACACTAGTTTTCAATCGAATGTGGACGACTAAAAGTCGACGCTTAATGGTGGTGCCGTATGTTGGAAGAGTTCCAAGAAAAGTACGACGACCTATTTGTTGGGTTTCGGGCACGGTACGCAGCGGAAAACAAAAATTTTATGCGAATTAAACAACTTTAAAACACATAAGCACATGCCCGATAATTAAATCAATTAATTGCGTACCTTTGCGCTTCCAGCAAAATTAAAAACAACATACATTGCGTACCTTTGCGCTTCCAGCGAAATTAAAACAACATACATGCTTAATTACTTAATCGAAATTAAATCAATTAGCATGCTCGCGTTTAAATCAAATAATCATGCTCGCAATAATAAAACCAATTTCATGTAGTCACATAAAATCATACAAGTTTCTTATTAAAACGAACATGCATATATTAATTTAAACGTAACCGAATCGAATGACAATAGATTCGAAACATTACCTCTTGAAGCGTGAGGTAGGCGCACTAAGCAAAGCTAGATTGCCACGGAAACCAATCCGTGCAATCCGGGGCAGCAACGGCGATGATCCGAGCTACGGCAGCGCATGTGATTCATGCGCAGAGAAGATGGCTAGCTGCTCTTCCCACTCCTATTGATCCAACCTGTTTACTGATCTGAAATTACAGCCTTGCTCCGACTTCAGTATCTCCATGCGTATTTACTGGATGAACAATTCCTTCTGGACGATGGTAGATTTATGAGTCGTGAAGCTGCTGTCAAAATTTCACGTCCATCAGATGACCGGTTGATTTATGGCGAATTTTCTCGCTGGGCAGCGCAGAAAATCCGAGAGCAGTTTTTCGGAATTGCCTTCTCGCATCTTCGATTCTTCGATCTTCCTCCTCTTGGATTTCACCTCGTATACTTCGATCTACTAAACACGTGGCACTAGACACGTAATAGTCAGAACAACGGAAGAAAAGAAAGAAGGAAAGGAATACCGAAAGAGATCAGCCAACGGGTGGCCGATTCCGGCGAATTTCCGGCGACGGCGCGGTGGTGGTGGCCGTGGGAGAGGGTGGCTGATCGAGAGAGGCAGCGGCTAGGGTTATGAACGTGTGTTCTCTTAGTTGTGTGTGTGCAAGACCTATAAATCAAGTATTTATATGTCTTGCATAAAACCCTAACGGGCTTAAGTTGGACCGGGCCCAACAGCTTAAGCTCGTTAGTTCTTTTACTCGCTCGTCTCTCTCAATTCAATGATCGGAAAATTGCAACAATTACATTTTCGGAATCATTATAATATTCTCGTCATTACGAGTGTCAACTCTCATTTTCCAACTTTCCAAAAGTGGAAACCCTAGTTCAGTGCACTTTCTAAATTTGGAAACTTCCCGATTTAGAAAGTTTACTAACACGTTCGCCTATTCTTTTCCTTTTCTTATTCTCATTCATAATTTTATTCAAAGATCTCATGTACACGAGCAGTGTGACCCTCGATGGTTCAGGTGTAAGCTAGCCGTGGGCCCACAACCCTTTGTGGTCAAAACTCGTCCCCTTAGAGTTACGATTAAGATAAAACTCGTTTCACCTTAATCACCCAACGAATCAAGATTGGCGTCTAGCAACTACGCGTCATGATTCCCTAGATACAAATGAAGTGCCTGCAAGAACCTTCAGATATAGTTAACGTACAGTACGGTCCCTTCGATACATATGTCCCGATCGAACTAGAGGCATTGGTTCATCGAGACCTCTTTATATGTTCGATGACGGTGCGATCGTTCCAAGTGTTGTAATCGTCACGTGCATGACTTAGAGAATCGAATTCTCTAATCATCACTTAGTCAGCTCTGGCCAGAGACTTAGAATGATTACAAACTTTCAGAACACACAGGACATCCAAGACTATTCTAGCGATCGAATCCCCGACTACAATGCACAGACCTCCCACTAGATTTCGGACTGCACGAACACTGGCCCTTGGGATGGTCCTCGGTGGAACTCAGAGACAGGTCACGATACAGCTGGTCCTCTAGTGAAGTCACGGTGATGTCTAGGTCATAAGGACTAATGGTGTACAACTATACCATAGATATCTCTACTCGATTATTGGGAACCACTTAGAGATTTCTAGGGTGAGGGAGTTCAGTGAACTCGTCAACTTACGAGCACCCACTTATGCATGCCGATATCACAATACCGTTTACTGATGAGATGCAGTACACATACACTAAGTGCTAGTCTTAATGGGAAAGGCCGATATCCTCATTGGTGGCGTAACCCTTCGACTAGGAACACGTTTAACAGTTATAATACTTAAGTAAATATCTCACGATCCTAACGATCAATTACTAGTACTTGTAATAACTGTAAGGAATATATCTATGCTTGTGACAAAGGGACAAAGATATAGAATGCCAAGGTGTTTTATCATTAATACGAATAAAGGTTCGTTTATTACCATAATAAATACGAAAGACCACAGCCAAAAGTTGGCTTGTTAGTCACCTACTCTAACAATCTCCCACTTGACCTAAAGCCAATTACCCATGAATCGCAATCCCATCGACTCTCGATGTTTCTCATGGACCGATCTCGGTAAAGGCTTCGTAAAGGGGTCTGCAACGTTCTCTTCCGAGGTGACTCGTTCTACTTTAACTTCACCTCTATCAATGATCTCTCGGATCACATGATACTTTCTCAGAATATGCTTCGACTTCTGATGAGATCTCGGCTCCCTAGCTTGCGCCAAGGCTCCGGTGTTATCACAGTACAACGGTACTGGATCACTAGCACAAGGAACGACACCCAACTCTTGGATGAACTTCCTTATCCAAGTCCCATCTTTTGCAGTTTCGGACGCTGCAATGTATTCCGATTCGGTAGTGGAATCAGCCGTTGTGCTTTGCTTGGAACTCTTCCAACACACGGCACCACCATTAAGCGTGAATATAAATCCAGAATTCGACTTTGAGTCGTCCACATCCGATTGAAAACTAGAGTCAGTAAAACCCTCTAATTTCAACTCGGCACCCCCATAGACCAAAAATATATCCTTAGTTCTTCGCAAGTACTTGAGAATATCTTTCACGGCTTTCCAGTGAGCCGGGCCGGGGTTAGACTGATATCTGCTTGTGACACTCACAGCATACGCAATATCGGGTCTCGTACATAGCATGCCATACATTATGCTTCCTATGGCAGAAGCATAAGGCGTCCTTTTCATCTCCTCGATTTCACTAGGTGTTTGCGGACACATAGATTTCGAGAGACGAACCCCATGGGACATTGGCAAGAATCCCTTCTTGGATTCTTCCATGCTAAACCGTTTCATAACGGTGTCTATGTACAGGCTTTGGGATAAGCCAAGCATCTTCCTTGCTCTATCTCTATAGATGCGTATTCCCAATACGTAAGATGCTTCTCCCAAATCCTTCATTGAGAAACGTGTGGACAACCATGCTTTCGTTTGTTGCAGCATTCCTACGTCATTCCTAATGAGTAGAATGTCATCAACGTAAGCACTAAAAATATCACTGCCCTCCCACTAACCTTCTTGTATACACAAGGTTCCTCCGGATTCTTCTCAAAATCAAACTCTTTGATAGTTGAGTCGAACCTAATGTTCCAACTACGGGATGCTTGCTTCAATCCATAAATGAATCGCTGGAGCTTGCAAACCTTTTGCTCACTTCCAGAAGATATGAAGCCTTCCGGCTGCGCCATGTAAATTTCTTCCTCAATGTCTCCATTAAGGAAGGCGGTCTTCACATCCATTTGCCATATCTCGTAGTCGTACCACGCAGCTATGGCCAGCAAAATCCTAATGGACTTCAGCATCGCGACTGGCGAAAAGGTTTCCTCATAGTCAACACCTTGTCTTTGAGTGTATCCTTTTGCTACCAATCTAGCTTTATAGGTCGATACCTTTCCATCAACTCCAATTTTCTTCTTATAGATCGACTTGCAGCCTATAGGAACAATTCCCTTGGGTGGATCTACCAAGGTCCATACCTTGTTGGAGTACATGGAGTCCATTTCGGATTTCATGGCAGTTAGCCAATGTCCCATGTCCGCATCCGATACGGCCTCATTGTATGTTCTTGGATCTTGTCCAAGATTAACATGATCTTCATCATTTTCGAGGAGGAATAACCTATCCGGCATTTTCCGAACTCTTTCGGATCTACGTACCGTAGGTTCAGGAGGTATATTAGTGGTTTTTTGTATTTGTTCGATTGCTTGTTCTTGCGTTTGAACTTCATTTTGTGGTTCTTGAACTACTTCAAGTTCTATCATGCTGCCCTTTCTATCGGATAGAAACTCCCTTTCCAAAAAGGTGGCATTTCTCGAAACAAACGTCTTTGCTTCTTTGACATAGTAGAACTCGTATCCCATCGAGTCTTCGGGATACCCCACAAAATAGCACAAGTCGGATTTACTATCCAACTTATCTCCCACTAATCGCTTCACATAAGCGGGACAACCCCATATCCTAATATGTTTGTAGTTGGGTTTCCGGGAATGCCAAAGTTCATAAGGTGTGGATTTAACTACTTTGGTGTTAACTCTATTCAGCAAATACGCGGCAGTACGAAGTGCATGACCCCACAAGTATGCCGGTAAGTTTGTGAACCCCATCATTGATCAAACCATATCTAATAAAGTTCGATTCCGACGTTCGGAGACTCCATTAAGTTGAGGAGTTCCCGGTGGAGTCCATTGGGATTGTATCCCATTCTCTTTAAGATAGTCAATGAACTCGATGCTCAAGTATTCTCCACCACGATCGGATCGCAGCTTCTTAATACTTCGTCCGAGTTGTTTTTGCACTTCGTGTCTAAAATCTTTGAACCTTTCAAATGTTTCAGACTTGTACTTCATCAAGTACACATACCCATACCTAGAATAATCGTCGGTAAAGGTAGCGAAGTAGTTATATCCACCCTTCGCACTAACACTTAGTGGACCACATACGTCTGTATGGATCAAATCCAAAAGACCCTCGGCTCGTTCCATTTTCCCTTTGTAGGGTGACTTGGTCAATTTTCCTTTAAGGCAAGATTCACAAATTTGTAGTGATTTCACGTCTTCCAAAGAGAACAGTCCTTCACTAACAAAATCGTTCATCCTTCTTAAAGTGACATGACCTAATCTAGCGTGCCAAAGTTGTGCGGGGTTTTGACCTATCTCCTTACGTTTTGCTGAATTTCGCCTTAGGGGCCCCCACAACCTTCACCCACTTCGAACTTGCTGTTTGAAAAGGGAACTCTTTCATTTTTCTTCTTTTAGGAAGAACTCTTCTTTCTAGAAGTAACAGCAATGAGAACAGACTTCTCTTTCTTAATGGTGGACTCGAAACTGACCAACATGTTCATTAACTAATCCAAGGGAGGATCTAGTTTGTTCATGTTGAAGTTCACTATGAACAATTCATAGGAACTAGGAAGAGACAACAGGATCAAATCCAACGAGAGCTCGGCCGGGAGGGTGACATCGAGATGCACTAGCTTTTCAAGGAGAGTGATCATTTTGAGACAGTGCTCGTGGACCGAAGTCCCTTCGCGCAATCTCGCTGTGATCAACTCCTTTGTAGCAATGTACCTCGATGCCCTAATATTCTCACTATACATGCTATCGAGATAGCCTTTATATCGAAAGCATGCATGTGAGACTCATATTTCCTCGCAAGCGCGGGCTCCATGGCGGCTATCATATAGCACCTAGCATGTGTGTCATCTTTCTTCCAAGCTTCATAAGTTTCCTTTTCAGCACCAGTCGCTGTGGCAGGTATAGTGGCAGGAAGTCTCTCGTTTAAAACATAGAGACGCCCCTCAACGGTTAGCACAAGCTTAAGACTACACAACCAATCCAGGTAATTAGGGCCATTGAGTTTATTGTCGAGGATTGACATTATGGGATTCTTAGACATGATTATCTGAGAGGTATAGGGAAGAGGATTATTAGAGATTCGCGTTAAATGATTGTTACAATTAAATGTTTGGCCTTATGTTATTTAATTTTTCTCCCACTAATTTTATCGAGTTCCACTTCCCTCTAGTAGACAAACGAGAAAACTGATTTTTCTTAATGGGCTTTAGGTCCAATAGACAAATATAACCCGTAGTTAATCTAGCCCGATTATATTTGCCCAAAGGTAGATCACAATCAATCCTATCCACAATATGACCCTAAATTAATTTTCCTCACACTTGATAATGACCTAAGTTAATCTCGCGAATATCAAAATCGTCGTGTGTCAAGTCTAACCTACCAATCAAAGATGCTCATAGAACTTGATTATGCCAAACTAATGCAGTCCCTAGTTAATCTAGCCGACCACGTTAATCCAACATAACCCTTTTCTATGGCTACCTTCATCGTTATGTCAATTGAATTACAGCTTACTCCACCATAGCACTCCCCGCTAACACGGCTTACTGCACTATACAGTGAAGGGCTACACATAATCCAACCGTTGGCAGAAGGAAAGAAATAACTCAACAGATTGGGTTTTTTCTTTATAGCTTGAAATGATTCTTAATTAAATTAAGAATGAGGGATTTTTATTAAAAGATTTATCTCATCAGAAGGTTCGGATTGGTCTATGTGATTCCTACATCTATGTTCTCTAAAGGTATATGGAAACGCATATTGTCCTAAGAGTAACATACGACCTAATTTCATAATTAATTACATTAATTAATTATCGGGATTTTTCAAAATAATTATAGAACCTCAACTAGCATAAATCATTCAAATAATGTTGAGGTACTATTAATTAAGTTGAACTATAATCAATATTATATATGTGTTCTATTAATTGAAATCAATTTAACAATTTAAATCAATTTAATTAATCTAACACCTATTTACTAAAATAGATGATTGTCGATCCAATTATCTAATTGGGATTAATTGAAAATAATTTTCCAAAAATTAAAATCAATTTGTTTTAAGTTTAATTTTAGAAATCTGAAATAAATTTTTTTCTTTTTTTATTTATTTTCAGTGAACCGGTTCGGCCCAACCGGTCTGACCGGTTCGGACCAAAGCGGTCCGGTTCTGTCCGGTCCAGCTGACCCAAATCAGTGGGCCGGGTCAGTCGGACCGGGAACCGGCCTGACCGACCCGAATCCACGTGGATTCGGTCAACTAAATCGCACACAACCATCGAACCGGCCGGTTCGACCGGTTCGATCCGAACAACAAAAACCGACGTTTTTTAAAAACAATTTTAGATCTGATTTTCCAATTTTAAACAATTTTAAAGCTGGAAAAATTCTAAACAATATTTCAAAAATATTTTAAACTTACGAAAACTCCCAATTACATAATACGACAATCACTACTTCAATAAATCGAACATGCATAAATCATAGCATATTATACAACGCAATTAATTACGCAACGAGCTCTGATACCACTGTTGGGTTTCGGGCACGGTACGCAGCGGAAAACAAAAATTTTATGCGAATTAAACAACTTTAAAACACATAAGCACATGCCCGATAATTAAATCAATTAATTGCGTACCTTTGCGCTTCCAGCAAAATTAAAAACAACATACATTGCGTACCTTTGCGCTTCCAGCGAAATTAAAACAACATACATGCTTAATTACTTAATCGAAATTAAATCAATTAGCATGCTCGCGTTTAAATCAAATAATCATGCTCGCAATAATAAAACCAATTTCATGTAGTCACATAAAATCATACAAGTTTCTTATTAAAACGAACATGCATATATTAATTTAAACGTAACCGAATCGAATGACAATAGATTCGAAACATTACCTCTTGAAGCGTGAGGTAGGCGCACTAAGCAAAGCTAGATTGCCACGGAAACCAATCCGTGCAATCCGGGGCAGCAACGGCGATGATCCGAGCTACGGCAGCGCATGTGATTCATGCGCAGAGAAGATGGCTAGCTGCTCTTCCCACTCCTATTGATCCAACCTGTTTACTGATCTGAAATTACAGCCTTGCTCCGACTTCAGTATCTCCATGCGTATTTACTGGATGAACAATTCCTTCTGGACGATGGTAGATTTATGAGTCGTGAAGCTGCTGTCAAAATTTCACGTCCATCAGATGACCGGTTGATTTATGGCGAATTTTCTCGCTGGGCAGCGCAGAAAATCCGAGAGCAGTTTTTCGGAATTGCCTTCTCGCATCTTCGATTCTTCGATCTTCCTCCTCTTGGATTTCACCTCGTATACTTCGATCTACTAAACACGTGGCACTAGACACGTAATAGTCAGAACAACGGAAGAAAAGAAAGAAGGAAAGGAATACCGAAAGAGATCAGCCAACGGGTGGCCGATTCCGGCGAATTTCCGGCGACGGCGCGGTGGTGGTGGCCGTGGGAGAGGGTGGCTGATCGAGAGAGGCAGCGGCTAGGGTTATGAACGTGTGTTCTCTTAGTTGTGTGTGTGCAAGACCTATAAATCAAGTATTTATATGTCTTGCATAAAACCCTAACGGGCTTAAGTTGGACCGGGCCCAACAGCTTAAGCTCGTTAGTTCTTTTACTCGCTCGTCTCTCTCAATTCAATGATCGGAAAATTGCAACAATTACATTTTCGGACCCTAGTTCAGTGCACTTTCTAAATTTGGAAACTTCCCGATTTAGAAAGTTCACTATTTTCGGACCCTAGTTCAGTGCACTTTCTAAATTTGGAAACTTCCCGATTTAGAAAGTTCACTAACACGTTCGCCTATTCTTTTCCTTTTCTTATTCTCATTCATAATTCCAAATTACGAATGTTGGATCCAATCATATTGACTTCCAATCATGCAAAGATAAACTATTTTATCTCTGACCGTTTATTCAAAGATCTCATGTACACGAGCAGTGTGACCCTCGATGGTTCAGGTGTAAGCTAGCCGTGGGCCCACAACCCTTTGTGGTCAAAACTCGTCCCCTTAGAGTTACGATTAAGATAAAACTCGTTTCACCTTAATCACCCAACGAATCAAGATTGGCGTCTAGCAACTACGCGTCATGATTCCCTAGATACAAATGAAGTGCCTGCAAGAACCTTCAGATATAGTTAACGTACAGTACGGTCCCTTCGATACATATGTCCCGATCGAACTAGAGGCATTGGTTCATCGAGACCTCTTTATATGTTCGATGACGGTGCGATCGTTCCAAGTGTTGTAATCGTCACGTGCATGACTTAGAGAATCGAATTCTCTAATCATCACTTAGTCAGCTCTGGCCAGAGACTTAGAATGATTACAAACTTTCAGAACACACAGGACATCCAAGACTATTCTAGCGATCGAATCCCCGACTACAATGCACAGACCTCCCACTAGATTTCGGACTGCACGAACACTGGCCCTTGGGATGGTCCTCGGTGGAACTCAGAGACAGGTCACGATACAGCTGGTCCTCTAGTGAAGTCACGGTGATGTCTAGGTCATAAGGACTAATGGTGTACAACTATACCATAGATATCTCTACTCGATTATTGGGAACCACTTAGAGATTTCTAGGGTGAGGGAGTTCAGTGAACTCGTCAACTTACGAGCACCCACTTATGCATGCCGATATCACAATACCGTTTACTGATGAGATGCAGTACACATACACTAAGTGCTAGTCTTCTAATGGGAAAGGCCGATATCCTCATTGGTGGCGTAACCCTTCGACTAGGAACACGTTTAACAGTTATAATACTTAAGTAAATATCTCACGATCCTAACGATCAATTACTAGTACTTGTAATAACTGTAAGGAATATATCTATGCTTGTGACAAAGGGACAAAGATATAGAATGCCAAGGTGTTTTATCATTAATACGAATAAAGGTTCGTTTATTACCATAATAAATACGAAAGACCACAGCCAAAAGTTGGCTTGTTAGTCACCTACTCTAACACTATTCCACTACCGAAGCTGAGTATATCGCAACATCGGAGGCTGTAAAAGAAGGGAATTGGATAAGGAAATTCATCCAAGAGTTGGGTGTTATTCCTAATGCTAATAATCCAGTACCGTTGTACAATGATAACACCGGAGCCGTGGCGCAAGCTAAGGAGCCGAGATCTCATTAGAAGTTCAAGCATATTCTGAGGATGTATCATGTGATCCGAGAGATCATTGATAGAGGTGAAGTCAAGGTAGAACGAGTCACCTCGGAAAAGAACCTAGCAGACCCCTTCACGAAGCCTTTGCCAAGATCGATCCACGAGAAACATCGAGAATCGATGGGATTACAATTTATGGGTAGATGGCTTTAGGTCAAGTTGGAAATTGTTAGAGTAGGTGACCAAAAAGCCAACTTGTGGCTGTGGTTTTTCATTTATTATTGTAATAAATAATCATTTTTCGTAATAAAACACCTTTTGGCATTCTATATCTTTGTCCTTTGCATAACCATAGATATAGTCCTTACAGTTATTATGATTACTCAATATTTGATCTAGTAGGATCATGAGATACTTAGTTAAGTAATATAACTGTTAAACCATGTTCCTAGTCAACGGGTTACGCCACCAATGAGGATATCGACATTTCCCATTAGAGACTAGCACTTAGTGTATGTGTACTGCGTCTCATCAGTAAACGATATTGTGATATCGGCAAACATAAGTGGATGGTCATTAGTTGACGAGTTCACTGAACTCCCTTATCCTAGAAATGTTTAAAAGGTTCTCAATAATCGAGTATATATCTCTATGATATAGTTGTACACCATTAGTCCTTAAGACCCAGGCATCACCGTGACTTTACTAGAGAACCATCTCTATTGTGAACCGTCCCTGAGTTCCACCAAGGACCGCCCCAATGGCCAGTGTTCGTGCAGTTCGAAATCTAGTGGGAGGTCTGTGCATTGTAGTCGAGGATTCGATCGCTAGAATAGTCTTGGATGTCCTGTGTATTCTCATAATTTGGAAAAAAAGTTTAGAACAATCGCACAGTTATTGAACTATAAAGGAGGTATCGACGAACCAATGCTTCTAGTTAAATAGGGACATGTGTATCGAAGGGATCGTACTGCACATTAACTATATCACACGGTTCTTGCAGGCACTTCATTTGTATCTAGGGAATCATGATGTGTAGTTGCTAGACGCCAATCTTGATTCGTTGGGTGATTAAGTTGAAACGAGCTTCAACTTAATCATAAATCTAGGGACGAGTTTAAACCACAAAGAGTTGTGCGCCCACGGCTAGCTTACACCTGAACCATCCAGGGTCACACTGCTTGTGTACTCGCACTCATTGAATAAACGGTCAGAGATAAAAATGTTTAATATTTGCATGATTGGAAGTCAATACGATTGAGTCCAACATTCATAATGGGGAATTATGAATGAGAAAATGTAAGAACTAGGCGATTACCTTAGTAAACATTCTAAATTGGGAAGTTTCCAAATTTAACAGGTTTACTAAATTAGGGTTTCCAGTTTTAGAAATTGGAAATTGATAATTGACACTCGTATCGATGAGGACGTTTCAAGAATTCCAAAAATATAAATGTTATGATTTTCCAATCATTGGTTTGTGAGAAACGAGTAGAGAAAACGTAAGGGGCTTAAGATGTTGGGCTTGGTCCAACTTAACCCTATTAGGGCTTGTAAACAAGACACTCTAAATACAAGATTCATAGTGCTTGCACACAAGTGAAGAACCCTAGCCGCTCCACACTCACGTCTGTTGCCCTCATTTGCCAGTTCGCCGCCGCTGTAGCCGGAATTCAGCTCTCACGCGCCGTCTCGATATTTGGTAGCCTCTTTCCTTGTTTTATTCTTCCGTTTATACTGAATTTTGCGTGTCTAGTGCCACGTAATAGTTGGATTCGGTATACGAGGTGAAATCCGAGAGGAAGAAGACGAAGGAGTCAAATCACCGTGACCCCGCTGCCGAGCCTCCGTCGTACGCGCCCGCATGCGCCGCCTGAAGACAACGCGTGATATGCACGCGCCACCGCTGCCCCGTTCGTCAATCGCCATTGTTTTGCCATTGCTTCTCCCGACTACACAGATTGGTTTCCGTGGCAGTTTGCTTCGATCCTAAAAGTTCGCCTCACGCTTCAAGAGGTAATTTCGGATCCGATAGTAAATAGGGCGTTGAATTAATATGATTAATTAAAATGTTGTTATTTCCAGTATATCTATTACTTGAATGATTATGTGTAATTGTTTCATGTATGTTATGTGATTTACTGCTAGCAAGTTATAAGGTTTACGATAGCAAATTAATTACATGCATGTATGTTTGTAATTTGCGCTGGAAGAAATAAGGTATGCATTTTTTTGCTAAAATTGTGCACGTGATTATATGTAAAATATGTTTTTTATATAAAATTTTTGTTTTCTGCTGCGTACACGTGCCTGATTCCCAACAATCTCTCCATCCCGAATTATAGGTGTTAGAGTACGCGTTCATATGCTGTCGATTTGTGCTATTTACGTAATTTAGAGACTATGTTTCTTCTAGGCATTGGTGAAGGCTTTGGACTACATGGGCTTGTTGGGTATAAAGAGTTGCTACTTGTTTTGACAACTTCTCTAACTGGGCAGTTATAGCTGTGACTCCGTCTAACTCCAAAAGCCCTCCTATCTTTTTTGTTCCACTGTTTGACTTGTCTGAATTCCGCATGTATTTGTTCCTTGCGATCCACCCCAAAGGTTCGTAGGATTCGTCATAGGTCAAACTCATGAACATTCTGTCGGCTGCTTAATCGAGCACCGTTCTCGAATTTATTGCAATCCGGCATAAAATATTTGTAGCTAGCGCCACTCTCGAAGACCATGATTGGGGCATATCTGGGAAAGATGTTTAAACCGCTTCCATGTCTCAAAAAGTGCTTCGTCTGATTCTTGCAGAAATTTTTTTATTTCTCTCGATATTTTTTCGGTTTTATTTATAGAGTTGTATGTGTTCATGAAGATCTGTGTTAGTTGGGGCCAAGATGATGTGGAGAGCGGTGCACAAGTTGGTAGCTAGCCATTCTTGTGCTGCCCCTTGCAGAGAGTGCTTGAAAAGGCGGAGCTGTAGTGCTTCAGGTGACACCTCATTCATCTTATGCGATTCACACGTCCCGAGAAAGTTAACCAAATGGAGATGCGGATCTTCATGAGATAACCTGTTGAAAAAATCGTTGTTTTTAGAGCATTGGGAGAAGTCCCGCTCTGATTTCAAAATTGTTGGCTTTGAATAGGGGGTTGTTGGATGCTTGACTAAAACCCATGCAGTGTCGGAACAGTGTACTCGTGTAATGCACGTTGGCGAGGTTGCTGATCAACGAGCTGAAGGTGCTGCTCGTTGATGATATTTCCTTCCGCATCTAGGAAGTTTTCTTGGTCATCCCTCCTGCGATTATATTCTCCTTCCATTGTTGCGAAAACATTTTGAGAAAACCTTTGATTCCTTCTGGCTTGCTTAAAAGTCCGCTAGATTTCAGGGTCAAGAGGTAGGAAGTTCGTGTCGTATCCTCTTCGTATAAAATGTACCTAAAGCAAAATGAAGTAAACAGAAATAAGTAAAAAAAAAAATAAATAAGAATAAAACGGCTGAAGTATGAAAAATTGCTCAAATTTGATATCAGAATAAATAGATAATTTAGCCATATTCCCAGGCAACGGCGCCAAAAAAAACTTGTTGGGCTAAATACCTAACACGCAAGTGCACGTATCGCAAACAAGAAGTAAAAGTGGAATGTGAGAGTTGGATGTCGATCCCAAAGGGAATACTCAAATTACCTAATCCTAAGTACCGAATTCTAACAGTTGTGATTTTTATCCAGCCTACGCAACTTTATCAAGTTTTATCAACTAAATAATTAAACTAACTATGAAAGAAAATAATCACGATAATATATCAATAAAAACGGAATTAGGATTTTATCTTCCCCCTATGCGATAATTCATCACCCAATTAAACCCCTATCATGCAAGTTACGATTCCTGATTATTAACCTGAGACACTAAATTACTCATAACCCATTGTTGCATCTATTATAAGTCTATTATTCATAAGCAATTCACTATATGTCTATCTATGAAAACCAATTATGAATAAATCTTTATCTAACAAGTCTTGTAAACGGCTAGCTATGGTGATATATGTATATATAAGATATATGCAATTAGCACACTAATCCGGTGAAAACTACTCGAAAGCTCTTATATTCCTGTTCTAATTATTAAAACAATCTGTCGATTAATTTTTAACAATAACACATATCAACTTAAATTAGCTTCAATCCCTAAATAAGATGAGATGGAAGAAATAATCAGGGAATCAAACTTGCATAATATTAAAAAATAGGTTCAATCAGCAGATAGGGTTCCAACAAAAGCCTAGATTAAAAGGTTTAGCTACTCACGTTCTTAAGTGAAAAAATCATTAAAATAAAAAATACATGGATTTAGAAAAGAGAAATAAAGGGAGAACTATGATGGAGATTTGTCAGATCTTTGTCTTCAATTCTCCGTTCTCTCGCTTCTTTTGCTTTAATATTTTGTAAAAGTGTCTCTAATTCATGCTTGTCTTTGCCCTTAAAGAGGTGCTCCAACTTGGTAGAAGATCTAGGTTTTTTTGTGCGATTAAAACTCCAAAATTGATCTTCCGCGTGTCTTCACACGGCCGTGAAAATCAATACAAATCTCACACGGCTGTCTCAAATCTCGAAACTTTCTGCCCAGGCACGGACGTGACAGAAATAGCCTATTTTTCACACGGCTGTTCTAGGCTAATTTTCAGACGCCGACGTGTTTTCTTCCATTTTTTCTTGCTTTTGAACCTTTTTTCCTCGTTTCATCCTTGAAACTCCCGAATCTTCAAATTGCACCTAAAATACAATTGACCAATCATCAAGCACCATTATATCGATAAAAGTGCACAAAAATTCTCGTAAGAAAGTATAAATTGAGTGTAAAATCTACACTCAACACACCCCCAATATAAACTTTTGCTTGTCCTCAAGCAAAAACTTGCAACTTTCGAGGAACACAATCAAAAAAATGCACCTTATCACATAGATCAATGGTCTACTTCATGTTGTCAAAACGTGCAATTATCATGACAATTCAAAGATACTTATTCACTTACATTGCTAAAAAACACAAACCGTACTATCGCTTCAAGTATTCCATCTTTGTAATCTAAAATTGGAGAAAATTTATAATTACATAGTAATGTTCGACTCCAAAGACTCACAAAATTTCTTTACTGGGCTAGTATCAACCATCTTTCATCATCATAATTCATTGAAGCATTTATCATAACCACAACTTTTTTTTTTCTTTTAGAGAAATAAATCAACAAAAATAATTAAGCTAAAAATAAAAATCCCAAGGCATGCAAACGAACAAATGAATAAAGCACGGGGAAAACAAGTAATTACCCACCCCCAAATTTAAATTTTACATTGCCATACATGTAATTCGCATGAAATTCAAGGATAAACAACACCTGACTAGTCGACACGCCCATCGTCGGGCTTCTCTCCACCTTCGAGTTGCTCGTGAACATCACCATCCTCCTCATCATCACAAAGCTCAGGTACTGGCTCAAGGATCGGTGCCGGTAAAGGTCCTGGCTCTGCACACTCGGGTGTGCCACACGCTAGATGGCGTAAGATAGCCGAGAGCATCTTCCCCGACCACCTTTGTAGGGACTCGATTGTGCTGAATTTTTGCTCCACATTGGTAAACCGGTTGCAAGTAATCGCCAACTCCTGCTCCATCTGTCTCTGAAATCGATGATCCGAGCTTGTGCCCGGGCCCTCTTGAAGGGCGGCTTCTAGAGATTGTTGCCCACCATAAATGGGCTATTCGAATTGGCAGGATGCTAGGTTACTGATGGGATTGCGTATTGTTTGGTCGATATCAACTAATTTGTTCGGAACTTTGGCATTCTTTCATACACCGGTCACGAGGCAAGGGAAATAGAAACCCTTGGAGTTGTCGGTCATGGATATCCAAAATCGGTCAGAAATTATCTCAATGACGTTGATTGGTGTCCCCTTAAGGATGTAGTAGGCGAGATGACACCTTTCTTGGTTGATTTGGCTCAAGAACTTGGTGGGTCAAATTTGCACTTATGAAAGTAAGGCATGCTTTTGCGACTTGGTGGATGCACTTCCATTCTAACTCGTAGAAGTTCTCGTTCGCAAATACGACCCAAATGGGTGTCCCATCACATAGAGCTTCCCCTAGTTGGTCCTTTGTTAATTCGTGTTTGCATTCGCTTCCAATTGCACACATCGCCTTTTAGCTTGTAGAAGGACTTAATAGCCTTAGCACTCCAATCGACTTTCTTCCCTCGGACCGTGCTTGTTGTGCGATCGGAATCTTGGGGGATTCGGTGGTTGGCGGAGAACTCCCGGACTAATGAGATGTTGGTGGATTACGCCGGTTCTAACATGGATGGCCACCCTTGTCTCAAAAACTCTTGATTCAACGGTTGGAATAGAGGCAATGTGATCGTGTATTCTTGCTCCGTGATGAGCTTCTTAACTTTCTGTTTTAAAAAGAGAGCTTTGGATCGCTCTACACAAAAAGCGTCCTCATCGGGAGTCGGAATTTCGGCGACTTTCTTACCCTTTCTCTTGCCTTCCTCAGATGCTTCGTCTTCTTGCCCCCTCTTGTTGGAAGAAATGGTAGTGAGAGTGCTTCTTGGAATGGATCAGAGAAGAATCGATATGAAAAATTCCCCCAAACTTGGTTCGCGCAATCTGTCGAACACTTTGTGTGTGTGCCTTCTTCAAGCCTCCCTGCCAAAATCAATAATAATCTAACAACTTTAGGTGTTTTGTGTGTGTCGGTGGTGAATTTAGAGTTCAATTCGCAAGAAAAATTGACAAAAGTTGAAAAATAGAAGCTAGGGCTCGAAAGGGGGGATAAGGGGAGTTTTATGAATATGTGGGTTGCTGACAATTTTCTCCCTTTAATGTGCCTTATGTTCCCTTCACACGGTCGTGCCCATTTTTTAACTAATTTTCGCATGGTCGTGTGAACTAACGGAGGTGACTGTTGCAGTTTTTGAATTAGCATGGCCGTCTCCCAAAATGAACTGATTTTGAGACAGCCGCGTGAAAAGGCGGATCGGAATTTTGTCTCTTGTTTTTGAACTACCACGGTTGTCCGGGTAAATGAACTGTTTTTCGGACGGCCCTGCGAAATGTTGAATTTTGGCTGAAACCTCCCCGAATTACAGATGGCCGTGTGAAATTTGCCTTGTTTTTGGGACGCCCATATGAGCTCCAACTTTGCGATTTTATACCTGAAAATTAAAAACATGCTTAAATCGTTAGCTTGCATGATTATAAAATAAAATTAAACAAGAAAACTAAAGACAACGAAAACATTAAAATCTCGGGTTGCCCACCGAGAAGCGCTAAGTTTATAGTCTTCAGCCAAACTTTTTCTGCCTTGTCGCTCAAGCTAAAGTGATGGAAGTCACTTGGCGATCCAATTCTCCTCCCAAATAATGCTTGAGGCGCTGCCCATTGACTTTGAAATATTTTCCAGTATCGGAATCCAATAACTCGACTACCCATGTGGAAATACTTCGAGTACGGCAAAAGGCCCTGACCATCTCGACTTGAGTTTTCCCGGGAACAACTTGAGACGAGAGTTGAAAAGTAGCACCATTTGTCCCTTGTAAAATTCCCAATGCAATATCATATTGTCGTGCCACCGCTTGGTTTTTTCCTTATAAAGACAATTTCTTTGTAGGCATTCAATCGCAATTCATCGAGCTCGTTGAGTTGAGACATTCGTTTCTCCATGCTTCGAGATCGAAGTTTAGTTTCTTGATGGCCCAAATCGCATTATGCTCCAACTCAACCAGTAGGTGGCATGCATTTCCATAGATCAATCGGAACGGTGTCATTCAAAGGGGATTCTTGTAAGTTATACGATATGCCCAAAGTGCATCATCTAATTTTCTTGACCATTCCTTCCGTGTGGGACTAACAACCTTTTTTAGGATGTTTTTGATTTCACGATTCGTGACTTCGGCTTGCCTGTTGGTCTGTGGGTGCTATGTCAATGCGACCTTGTGCTTTACACCATATTTGGCCAAGAGTACCTCAAATTGCTTATTGAAAAAGTGAGTGCCCCCATCACTTATAATTGCTAGCGGTGTTCCTAATAGAGTAAATATTTATCTTTTCAAGAAAGCACAAACCACTGCAGAATCATTAGTAGGAAAGGCAGCCAACTCAACCGATTTAGACACATAATCGACGACAACTAAGATGTATAGGTTATCGAACGACGGGGAAAAAATTCCCATAAAATCAATTCCCCATACATCGAAGGGCTCTACTTCGACCATTGTATTTAATTGGAGTTCGTGCCTCCTAGAAATATTACACACACGATGGCATCCATCGCAACTCAATACAAATTTATAATAATCATTAAAAAGAGTAATTCACATCATGTAAAAAATTGGAGTATATTACACCCACACCCCTGAGGTATGCTAAAATAACTTTAAGGTCCATGTGGTATCGATAATTACACTCAACCCCTTTAAAAATAGTTAGAAACTGTGATGGGATAATGCATTGGATACATTATTTCAGGAAGAGGTGGAGACAATAAAGGGGTATAGGTGATTGAAGAAATGTTGGGGGAACCATGTATTTGTGAAAATACCTACACGCAAGTGTACATTTAAGTAATATAGTGGACAATTAAGTCCGGATATCGATCCCACGAGAAATATTCCACTATCTAATTCTAAGAGCTAGATTATCCCAATTATGTTCAAGCTCACCCTACACAGTCATTTAGAGAATATTAACTAAATTAAACTAAAATATAAAATACAAATAAAAAGCAAGGAAAATAAGAAAATAGATACCACGAAGATTTTTCAAAGTAAACGAGCCTAGGATTTTAACGTCTCTCCTATGTGGTTATTGATCCACCAATTCCCTCAATTATACAAGCAATTAACTCGGATTACTAACCTGGGATGCTAAATTAATCATAACCCGCTTCCGCGTGTATTATGATTCTATTACTCAAGACTAAATTAGTGTATTCTACGCAATTCAATCAAGAACAAAACATTAAGCACAATTATCAATATTGGCAACCTAAGAGGTAAACTATATTCTTATGATTGTAACAGCCCGCATTTTCATAAGCATTTATATATGATTACATGGAATACATAGTAAATACGAATATACGTGGATTTCATGAATCGAGTAGTAATTTATACGTTCTCTATGTGTTTATGTGATTTAGATACATTCTAGTATTTTTAGAAGTAGACATCATTGTTTTATTAATTGAGTAGTTGATTTTAATTATGTGATTAAATGAATTAAGTAACCATCTATGTAAGTCATGCTAATTGGAATTGTATATGTGCATATGATTATATATAATATATGATGTGCATTTAATTATGTGTGTCATGTTATATGAATGTGTATATATATGATATGATATATTATACGTATTAGGATTTATTTATGTGTGTATATACGTATATATGTTCTATGTGCATATTTATGTATGTGACATACATGTCATATTGACACCTCTCTCTCTCTCTCTCTCTCTCTCTCTCTCTCTCTCTCTCTCTCTCTCTCTCTCTCTCTCTCTCTCTCTCTCTCAGTAAAAGCATAGGGAAATTCCACACCATTTATCTTTTTATTATTTTAATATTATTTATGTATAGATGTGTATATGTATAGGTGTTGTGTGTGCTTGTGCTTTGTGTTTTGTGAAAGTGTCGTGTGTATAAGTTGGGTGTGTTCGGTTTGTTGTTTGTTTCCATGTGTCCAAGTCTTTCTAATTGCTATGTACACCCCCTTGTTTTTAATAGTGCAAGTAAATTCCTCTACTCTCCTATAAATAGCCTCTTCATCTTCACCATTTTCAGCACACAAACACTAGCCAAAATCTCTCATTCTCTCCCCTCTATCTCGTCCAAACACTCCCCAAATGGAAGAATTCATCTTCCACATCAAAGCCTCGAAGATTCTCCATAAAAGTCTCTCTTTTTCTCTTCTAAAATCATCCCAAAATGTCTCTTTCTCCATAATTTCGGGATTTTCCTAATACCTTCAAAGAAATAGTCATATAGTCTCTCAAAACCCAGCTCCAAAACTCTCCAATACCATCCATGTTAAGCCCAGAGATTTTCAAGCCGAAACTCCATGGATTCTTGGTTTCCTTTATTTCTTAATCTTTGATTTTCATGGGTAAGGACCTCTTGGTCTTTACTGAATTAAAGTAATATAATAAAAGTATATTTATGTGGTTGTATAGGCTATGTGTTTAAGGTTTTATGTATAAAAGCATAGAAGCTATAAATCTAGAATCTAGATACAAAACACTAATGGATTTTCAGATCTCTAGCCTCGGAGTTTACTTCATGTTTCACAAATGATCGGTTTTATAAAACGCACGAAATTTCATGGGTAACTAGATCTCTCTGTTTTCTTTAATTTAATATATTTTAATTATCAATCGGATTTCAGATGATTAAGATATGAATTATTTACTAAACCTCCACACTTTTTGAGTCAGCTGATGATTTGCTTTTAAAATCGATGTTTTCCTATTTTTATTTCCTTGATTCTACTTGGAATATATTTATAACTTATAAAAACAGTTTTCCACAAAGTTTTACAGTTTTTTAACAAAAGGGTGATTTATTGGGTATTTTTAAAGTGGCTGGTTTTGTTTCTGAATGTGTGACCATACTACTGTATTGTTTTACTTATTTCTCTTAGTATACTGGTTATTTTGGAAAAATGTTTTAAAGGGGTCTTTTCCACTCTTTCAGTAGTATTGTAGTAAATTTTCATAATTTTTGAAGTTATGGTCTAAGAGAAATGTATGTTTTTAAGTTAAAATGTCAAAACTGTCCGATTTTCCTATAAGTAAACTACTTGAATTAAAGGGTCCTTTATGAGCATGGTTTAAACTCTTGAGACATAATTAACATAATAATTGAACATAGATGAAGTTTACTGTGAGTATTGAGCTACATCTAAGAAATATCCTTAGACTAATCTATGATTAGAACAATAGGTTGTTCTTCGAAATTACTATGTGCTAGTACTTATAATGAATTAGATTTCCGATGATTCTTTAAATAAGAAGCGTTGAATTTCATTATGTGTATTTGAATTATGTGGTTTACTCTTGTGAGGTTAAGTATGTATATGTATAAGTATATTTATATGGATATCGATAGTTTAGACCTATGATGTTATAGGTGTACTCCCTCCGGGTTGAGGAAACTTATAACCCATAGTTATAAATTAGAGTACATACATATATGTATAAGTATATAAATACGTATAAGTGCCAATGTGTATATACGTGTACAAGTATATGTGTCTTTATTACTAATGTTTGATCTATATGTGCTTACTATAGCCTCGGAAATTACTTCCATGTGGTTTAATTCCTTCGAATTACGTGAATGATATAATTGGAATTATTATCGTGTTGCTATTAAGATCTTTGACTTACGTGCATTCATCGAGTCATTAATTGGTATTGCATGGTCTAGTATAGAAAACTCAAAATTGTAACGTTGCTACGGTTGAATAGACACGGCATATGGGGGGGCCGGTATCCCAACAACAGTTACTATAGAACAACAGGGTGGTTAGTTCCCACCGAATGACCGGGCTCAACATATAAACGTCTATTGCCGATGCTTACGTTTGGGTTTTGATAGGGATCCGTCACATGCATGCTTGCATACGAAATATTTTGAAAGAGAAATGGTTTTAAAAAGAGTTTTAAAAAAGGGTTTTTGTTCTAAAAATGGGAACTTCGTTGAAAGGGATATTTTTTCCAAGACGATTTCCAAAATGAACTAAGAAATGATTTCTAAAGGAAAACGAATCCCCCATGATTTTCAAAGTTAATTTCAAATGTCTTTCAAAGCAAAACCATACTTTCTATTATGTGCTCATATGTGAAGTTATATGTTTAATTATTTGTGACGTGATTATATGTCGTGATTAACGTCGATGAAATAATATAATATAATACAGTTACGACATAAAAGCCTTAGACAAAAGAGAACATAGACAGGGACTTTAGGATTCCCATAGGTCGTGAGTGACACGTTGAGAGAGGCGTGAGATTCATCAGGCCAACGTCCTTACTGAGCCAGTGGTTGGGCTCACGCTTTTATTTATATCCCCTTTTCAGGTTCTCGAAGCAAACTAGGAGGCCGGCGGAGTGGAGTTCGAGGAATCTTATTTTCCAAACCCCGGTGATATTTTATGTGGATTCTTCCGCCACATTAAGATTATTTTCAAAATTCCGTTCATGTTATAGTATACCCTCTATGAAAAATCTTATTTTACGATTGTGGGTTAAATTTAAAGTAAAGGGAAACCGTTTCTATAAATTTTAAAGTGGTTTTCTCAAAGTTCAAATTGGATCCGAAAGTTTTAATAAAGTCCGTATTTCTTAATTTTCTATCTAAAATTTGTAGTAAATCATTGAGAGTGCTACAATGATAACACAACAAAGGCTCTTCTACCACAATTCTAATTGTTAAACCGATCTTCCGATTCATGCATTCAACAATAACAATAAAGCACATAAAGTGATCAAGTTCATGCACTTAATAAATCAAGTAGAATAAATAATACAAATTAATACTTGCACAAAATCATAGAATTGGGTTCACAAATCCCACATAGGGTTCGAATAAAAATCTAGAGATAAAGACTTATCTACTCGTAGTTCTTATGATAAACAAAATGTAATTCATAGAAGAAATAAGAAAAACTATGCTTGAGTCTTTGATCTTCGTTCTTCGCGTTTTTTGGTGTCACATTTCGTGCTTATGGTATAGAGACTTGTTGGTTTTGTAGGCTTTTTTTGATAAGAAAGTAGTGAAAACCTAATAGGAATCAATTTATGCATCTTTCCCCCATCAGGATTTGTTCTTCTATTTTTGCTATGATGGAGTCAGAATTTTGGAATGTTGAGAAAAATAATTGTAGCCCTTGAAATTATCTTTCTAATGCCACCAAAATCAGCCGATTTGGAGTTCGTATGAGAGAGATATGCTCAAAATGGTGGACATTGCCAAAGTTGTTGCAAGATTCCTACTTTCAATTTGATTTATTTTCTTATTTGCAACTTTTTCCTTTCTTTTTGATCTTTTTTCCTTCATGGACACTTAATTCTCATTTTTCACCTGTAAAAATTGAGATTATTAGTGGACATCTAGTAGAATCGTGAGATTATTTATTTTAGGTATAGTAACTGTTAAACATAGTTCCTAGTCAACGAGTTACGCCACTAATGAGGATATCGGCCTTTCCCGTTCGAGACTAGCACTTAGTGTATGTGTACTGCGTCTCATCAGTCAACGGTGTTGTGACATCGGCATACATAAGTGGGAGCTCATAAGTTGATGAGTTCGCTGAACTCCCTCAATTTAGAGATCTCTAGTGGTTCCCAATAATCGAGTATAGGTTTCTATGATATAGTTGTACACCATTAATCCTTAAGACCGAGACATCACTGTGACTTTAGTAGAGGACTAGCTGTATCGTGACCTGTCCGTGAGTTCCACCGAGAACCACTCCAAGGGCCAGTGTTCGTGCAGTCCGAAATCTAGTGGGTTGTTTGTGCATTGTAGTAGGGGATTCGATCGCTTGATCAGTCATGGATATCCTGTGTGTTCTTGCGATTTATAATCCATAAAGTTTGTTGCCAAACCTGAAAGTGTCATGATTAGAGAAATATGTTTCTCTAAGTCAAACATGAACTGATTATATAATCAAGAACGTCCACACAGTTATTGAACTCATAAAGAGGTCTCGATGAACCAATGCCTCTAGTTCCATCGGGATATATGTATCGAAGGGATCGAACTGTACGTTAACTATATCACACGGTTCTTGCAGGCACTTCATTTGTATCTACGGAATCATGATGCGTAGTTTCTAGACGCCAATCTTGATTCGTTGGGTAGTTAAGTTGAAACTAGCTTCAACTTAATTATAACTCTAGGGACGAGTTTAAACCACAATGGGTTGTGGGCCCACGACTAGCATACACCTAAACCATCGAGGGTTACACTGCTCGGGTACTTGAGATACCTAAGGGTTAGGAAGCTACTGTATAAATTTCAAGCCTATCCGACTAACGGTTGATTTATGGTGATTTTCTTCGCAGGACTGCTCAGAAAATTCGGGAATTATAGTTTGCTCTAAAAACCTAAATCTTCTATTGTATATCCCGGATTAATAATTCTTCTACAAGGGTGGACTTGTACTTGAAGAAATCTAAATCTATAATCGAGAAACTTAGAGAGAAAAGAAGAAGAGAAAAATATTCTCATCTCCGGAACGTGAATAGGCGTGTCGAATTCTCATCCTCTCATCAACTCAATCTCTATTATATAGCACAAGGAATTAGAGTCACACATAGAGAGGATTACATGGAAACAAATCCCACTCCTTCTATAACTCTATATAGTCGAAAATTGCAGTCCAATGGGGACTTAATTTTCGGCTATATTAATTCCAGTATATAATATTGGTTGAACTTTATTTTCTTGATTAATTAGAAAATCCGTTGGGCTACAATAGGGACTAAAGGAGAAAATATAAATCGGTGAACTAATAATTAATTAAATCCAAACTCTTAAAAGAATTCATTTAATTAATCATTAAATAATTATTTATTTTCCACTACCAAATAATTATTGAACTCCCGTTTATATTCTCAAATATTACATTCGAGCTCCGGTCGATCATTACTTAGATTCTCCCCACATTAAGAAATCTTATAACCACCAAATAATTTATTCACTGCTAAATAAATTAAATGGTTTCTTTTCATGAGTCATGCCCGCTTAACTTATTTTAGTATGCCGGATACGAAATCCACCTGGCCAGGACTTGGCATAAACAAATCTTATAAGCTACTCAAGGGTTATTATCAATCCCATATTTCAGAGATGTGGACTTCTTTCGATAATTAATTTCCACGTATTAATTCTTAATGTCTCTACCCAACGCACCGGGGGCCATTTGACTCAATATAGGAATCTCTCCCAGTGTGACATCAAAGTAGAGATCATCAATTAAATATGTACGTTAATTATCTAGGGATTAGGAGAGTAAGTAATTTACTGTCAACTAGAAATAATACAGTTTCATTTTGAACAGTGATGAAACAATTATTCCACTTTGTCCGGTTCAACACATGTCGGGTGAGCTAGCACAATAAGTCAAAACAATAACTACAAAAGTTATTCTCTGTTTACTGTGATCAAGACCAATCACTTAAATATTGTGCTACAATCTTTTACCAATGGTTAGTCCATTTCCATCTAGATTGTGAACGTTTATCTTTATATTTTAAACGAACTTCCGAAATGATCTTTCTGTGCGCCGTAGCACACCATCTTGAATACTATTAGAATATTAGACTTATGCTTTTAATTAATTGACAAACAATCAATTAAATGCATTGAATACCCTAGTGCAGATTCTCATAAAATGATAATAAACTATTTTATTATTTCAATAATCAAATTATGTAGCTAAAAGCGAGACTTTTAGTCTACTATCCTAACACTTTCTATATATTAGGAAGTTTCCCGATTTGGCGAGTCCTAAATTAGGGTTTCCAATTTCGGAAATTGGTAAATTGCAAAGTGGTACTCGTATCGACGAGAATTTGTGCTCGTCGTCAAAATATAATTGTTATATTTTTGCGAGCATTCATTTGTTAGAAATGAACAAACGAGCCGAGAAAGAGACTGGACTAAATTTGTTGGGCATAGCCCAACGTAAGGCCTGTTAGGGTTTTCACAAGAAGCATATAAATAGAATTTATATTTCTTGTGAAAGACACACAAAATAAACAATGAAACGTAAGATTGAAACCCTAGCCTCTCTCCATCCATCAACTGTCCACCTTGCTGCCAAAACCCTACCTTAGCCACCGGTCGCCGCGCCGCCGCTAGTCGCCGCCGCATCGACATCTTCTTTTTCCCCTCGTTCTTCTTCGTTGTACTTAGCCAATCACGTATCTAGTGCTGCGTGGATAGAGGATAGAATTACGAGGTGAAACCTAAGAGGATGAGGATTCTTCTGCCGCTAACTCCGCCACCAAGGTCGTCTCCACGCGCCGCCACAAGCCCGTGATGTGAGAAGGCAATTCCGAAAAACTGCTCTCGGATTTTTTGCGCAGTCCATCGAGGAAATTGGCCATAAATCTAAAAGTGATCGGATGGACGTGAAATATGGACAGCAGCTTCAAGACTCATTGATATACAATATTGCGGAAGGAATTGTTGATCCAGTTAATATTAATGGAGATATCGAAGTCGGAGCAGGCTTGTAATATCATATCAGAAAACAGGTTGGATGAGTAGGAGTGGGAAGAGCAGCTAGCCATCTTCTCGAGTCTTTGTTCGATTCACGCTTCAAGGATAAAATATTGTTTTCCCTAGTTAATATATATATATATATATATATATATATATATATATATATATATATATATATATATATATATATATATATATATATATATATATATATATATATATATATATATATATATATATATATATATATATATATATATATATGTATATATATATATTAATTAATTTACATTAATTGAGATTAATGTATGTTAATTGATTATTGAATCACATGATTCTATATGTTCGATTGTGTGTTTATGTGAATCGTTCGTTGAGCATGTTTATTATTTTATTTAATTCGCGAGCATGCTATGATGATTTAATTTATTTTATTAAAATTAATTATATATGCGAGCATGTTTGTCGGTGATTGGAAACGAAAAGGTACGCAATTAATTGTAATTATTGTGCACGTGTTTGTTTATATAAATTAGTTTATATAAATAATTTTTTTTTTGTTTTCCGCTGCATTCATATGCCTGATCCCCAACAATTTAAGCATAGCTCACACATGTGGGTGTATTTACCCAAAAAACAAATACGTTGATGAAAAGTAAGCTCAGGTGGCAGTACATGGCTAACTACATAGATTACAAAATCAGCATACCATGGTACTTCTTTATTATTCACATCAAGTAATATTTCACTCGGAAAGTTTTATTAATACAAATTTTATCTTTTAATTCGTTCTGTAGCCTAGATAAATCATCGGTTACTTGATTCTCGGTACCCTTACGATCACGAATTTCTAAATCAAATTTTTGCAGTAAGAAGACCCACCTAATAAGTCTCGGTTTTGCATCTTTTTTATCAATCAAATATTTCGGGGCTGAATGATATGTATAGACAATGACTTTAGTGCCTATGAGATATGATCTAAATTTTTCAAACACAAACACAACCAATAGCAACTAATTTTAGTAGTTGTATATTTCAATTGAGCATCGTTTATAGTTTTACTAGCATAGTAAATGTAATGAATTTTTTTTTCTTCTTTCTTTGGCCTAACACTGCACCTACGGCATAGACACTAGCATCACACATAAGTTCGAAGGGCTCATTCCAATTGGGAACAACAATAAATGGGGCGGTTAGTAACCTCGTTTTCAACTCGTCAAACGTTTTGAGGCATTCATCATTGTAGTTAAACTTGACGTCCTTATCCTGCAAATAGCACAATGGTTGGCAACCTTAAATGAACCGTCAATAAAAACACGCATGTCCCAAGAAGCTATGAATTCCCTTCACTGAAATTGGTGGCAGTAATTTCTCGATCGTTTGAATCTTGGCTCGATCGACCTCCAAACCGTTCTTTGAGACCGTGTGTCCTAACATGATCCCTTCATGAACCATGAAGTGATATTTTTCCCAATTGAGCACCAAATTTGTCTGTTCACACCTGCAAAGAACCTTAGCAAGCATTTGGAGACAAGTGTCATATGTAGCACCAACAAAAAAAAAATCATCCATAAATATTTCAAGCCCGCATTCCACCATGTCCGTGAAAATTGCCATCATACAACGCTGAAAAGTGGCAGGAGCGTTGCATAATCCGAAAGACATATGTTTAAAAGCAAATGTACCAAGGACAAGTAAAATGAATCTTAATATGCAATTTATTTAGTTGCTCAAGAAAAATTTTATAATACGAATTAAGCTTGGCTCTGAACAAGCGTTGAGGATACGATACATGTGGGTCGACTTCGGCACAACGACTCCTTTTTTGCGTGGGTCATCTGTCAGATTCGCCACTTATCCTTCCGTTTTTTCTCCTCCATCCAGACTTGCCTCCCTTTTCTTTGGCACTTCTTCCAATTTTATCTCATTCCTCAAACTCACGGCTTTGCATTGCTCTTTAGTTATCTTTCGAGGATCTTCCGTATTTGAAGGCAGTGCACCCGCCGATATTGTACTTAGTTGGGTTGCAAATTGACCCATCTGTTTATCCAGGTTTCTGATGGATGCCTCAGTTGATGTCATGAATTGGGCTAGGACCATAACAAGGTCTACTCCTTCGGGCGGAGCTTGAGGTGGATTTTGTGGGCGCTGGCTGAGATCGTGGTTGAGGATGACCTTGTGGTGGTGCTTGGTCTTGACTTTTTGACTTCCTCCCCATCCAAAGTTGGGGTGATCTCTCTATCCCGGATTATAGGTGTAGGAATACGGGTTCCTGTGTTGTTGATTTGTATTATTCACGTAATTTAGAGACTCCGTTTCTTCTAGGCTCTGGTCGGGTCTTTGGACTACATGGGCTTGTTGGGTTTGCAGAGCTGCTACTTGCTTTGACAACTTTTCTAACTGGGCAGTGATAGCCGTGACTCCGTCTAACTCCAAAAGTCCTCTTGTGTTCTTCGTTCCACTGTTTGACCTGTCTGAAGCCCATATGTATTTTTTTCCTTGCAATCCGCAGTTCGTAGGCTTTATCATAGGTCAAACTCATGAACATTCTGCCTGCTGCTGAATCGAGCACAATTCTCGATTTTATCCTGCAATAGTCATAAAATATTTGAAGCTAGCGCCACTCATGAAGACCGTGATTGGGCATCTGCGAGTAAGTTTTTTAAATGCTGCCATGTCTCGAAAAGTGCTTCGTCGGCTTTTTGCAGAAATTTTGTATTTTTCTCCGGATCTTTTCGGTTTTGATTGGAGAGTTGCACGTGTTCATGAAGAGTTTGCTAGCTGGGGCCAAGATGATATGGAGTGTGGTGAACAAGTTTGTAACCATTCTCATGCTGCTCCTCGTAGAAAGTTCTTGAAAAGGTGGAGCTGCAGTGCTCCAGGTGACACCCCGTTCATCTTATGCGAATCACACGTCTCAAGAAAATTAATCAAGTGAAGATGCGGATCTTCATGAGCTAATCCGCTGAACAACCTGCTGTTTTGGAGCTTTGTGAGGAGTCCTGCTTTGATTTCAGAATTGTTGGCTTCAATGCATGGAGGGTTGCCGAATGCTTGACTGAAACCCATTGAGTGTCAGAACAGTGTACTCATGTTGTGCTCGTTGGTGTGGCCGAAGAGGTTGCTGATCAACGAGCAGGAGGTGTGCCTGCTTGTTAATGATATATCCTTCTGCATCTAGCAAGTTCCCTTGGGCATCCCTCTTGCGGTTATTTTCTCTTTCCATTGCTACGTGGACGTTTTGAGCCAACCGCTGATTCGTTCTAGCGTGCCTAAAAGTCTGTTTGATTTCAGGATCAAGAGGTAGCAAGTGTGTGTCGTGCCCTCTTCGCATAAAAAGTACCTAAAACAAAAAAATAAAATAATAAACAGAAATAAGATAAAAAAAATATGAATTAAAAAAACGGCTGAAGTAAGAAAAATTACTCGAATTCGATATAAAAATAAATAGATAATTAAGTTGTATTCCTCGGCAACGATGCCAAAAATTTGTTGGGCTAAATACCTAGTACGCAAGTGCAAGTAGTAAAAGTAGACTCGTGAGAGTCGGATGTCGATTCCACAGGGAATACTCAAATTACCGAATCATAAGTACCAAGTTCTAACAATTATGATTTTTATCCTACGCAAGGTGGTCAAGTTTTATCAACCAAATAATTGAACTAACTATGAAAGAAAATAATCACGATAAGATATCAATAAAAACGGACCTAGGATTTTATCTGCCTCTTATGCGATAGTTCATCGCCCAAATTACGAGTTCTATCATGCAAGTTACGATTTCTGATTATTAACCCGAGACACTAAATTACTCATAACCCGCTGTCGCATGTATTATAAGTCTATTATTCATAAACAGTTCACTATACGTCGATGCAAACCTATTATGAATAAAGCATTAACTAACAAGTCTCGTAAACGACTAGCTAAGGTGATATATGTATGTCTACGATAACACATGCAATTAGCACACTAATCCGGTGGAAAATACTGGAAGGCTCTTCTTTCCCTGTTCTAATTATTAAAACGATCTGTCAATTTAATTTTAACAATAACACATAGCAACATAAATTAGCTAAATTCACGCACTAAATAAAATCAGATAGAAGAAATAATCGGGGAATTAAACTTGCATCATATTAGAAAAATAGGTTCAATCACCACATAGGGTGCCAACAAAATCCTAGATTAAAAGGTTTAGCTACTCACGTTCTTAAGTAAAAAAATAATAAAAATAAAAAAAATACATAGATTTAGAAAAGAGAAATAAATGAAGAACTATGATGAAGATTTGCCATGTTTTCATCTTCAATTCTTCGTTCTCTCACACATTTTGCTCTAAGATTGTGTAAAAGTGTCTCTAATTCGTGATTGTCGTTGCCCTTAAATAGGTGCTCCAACTTGGTAGAAGATTCGGGTTTTCTTGTGCGATTAAAACTCCAAAATTGCTCTTCCGCGTGTCTTCACACGGCGGTGAAAATCAGTACAAATCTCACTCGGCCATCTCAAATATCGAAGCTTTCTGCCCAAATTTTGCAGTTGGCACAGCCGTGACAAAAATAGCTTATTTTTCACACGGCCGTCCTCGGCCAATTTTCTGTCTATGACGTGTTTTCTTCCATTTTTCTCGCTTTTGAAACTGTTTTGCTCCTTTCATCCTTGAAAATCCCGAATCTTCATATTGTACCTAAAATACAATAAACCAATCATTAAGCACAATTATATCGATAAAAGTCCACAAAATCCTCGTAAGAAAGTATAAATTGAGTATAAAATAAAGTGGCTATATTTTTTAGGAACTTTAATACATACATTTTTTTACGTTTATTTGAATATTGTTTGTGTAATGTTTTGCACTGACTTGATGCGAAACACGAACAATATCTTATGCGCAATTAATGAAACCTTAGTTTTTGGAATCTAATCCCATAATAATGATTCGATTTTTTTTTTTTAGTTCTAATATCTTAAATCAATTACTTTTATATTATTATTTTGGGAAAATGAGGGATACACCCCTAGTTTTGGAAATATGTATGTATAGGTCCAATAATATTTTCTTTCCTAGGCAAAAACCCAAATTTTGATCTTAATTTGTTAGACCCCCCTAGATAATTTAGAATACCTGTTTTACCCCTTTAGTTTCAATTTAATGTATTTACTAGGCAAAACCCTAACCTCACAACAGCGTTTCTTTTTTCTCTCTCCCCAACTCCCGTTCTCTTCAATCTCATTTTACCACAGCCTGACCGCCGCCCACCGCCACTCCGTCGTCGGCCGCCGCTGCCCACCGCCACTCCACCGTCACCAGCCGCCGCTTTCCATCTGCCTTGCGCGATTCTCCTTTCCAGTGACATCGCCGCCCATCACCACTCCCCTCTTTGCCGGATCTTCTCTCATTAAACTCTTTCTCGCCAGATCTGGCGCCGACGAAGAAGAAACACAACATATACATGTGCTACGGTACAAATATTATGTTACAATTTGATTGTGAATTGTCAGGGTAAATAATTGACTTCATTTAAAAAACTATATTCTTTCCACTTTGCTTAATGTAGCAATATAATTGTTTAGAAGTGCTTCGATTAATTTTATGATGCATAAATTATTAGGTATTGCAGCGTTCATTTAATTCTACTCGTGAATTAGAATCCGAGGAAAGTGATGGTGTAAGTAGCTCAGACAATGATGATGATTTAAGCCATGTGATTAAGTTTAAGATTTCGGACTTCAATGTTCATGATCGTGTTAGCATTGACCTTGGGGATAGGGTAAGTAGCAGTTTATTGGCTTCTCTTGCTATTTATGTTGTAAGATTGAGTTCATAAAGTTTCATGTTGCTATGATCTGACTATGTTCATTGTGCTTTTGTTGAGTTGTAATGCAGGGTGATGAAATTGTATATGAAGCTACAGTGAAGGAAGCTAGTAGGTTTGTTTTGATTTACGGCATTCGTTTCAGGATTTTATCAACCGAAGTATCATGAAGAGAAATAGAAATTCTAATAATGCTCTCTTTCTAGTAATGCAGTCCACTGTTCAATAAGAAAATTGTGCTTCGGCGACTGGTTAGCAATCAGGCGCAGCGTAGGGGAAGAAGGGCAATAGAGGTATGCTAAGTTGACACATTAGTAAGTTACATTTTTTAAAATGGTGATATATTGTTCGACTTTGATGTCTTCTTGGTGAAATTACATTCAGGTATTGAAACGACCGGCTCACCGTAGAGTAATGTACCATTCTTACTCGGTTCAAGTTCATGGCTATATATGTTCATCCACAAATGATGACAGTGGTCTCTAGTACATGGTGTAAGTTTCTCTTTCTCAAAAAGTCAATCTAGAGGGGTGCTCCCGTTTTCATTTATTCTATTAGTTAATCGGCTAATGATTTCATATTTCCAAGATGAATGAGGGTCTGAATTATTTTTTATGTTCAGTATCATGGCAATTCGTCTTTGAGACATTGGCTTCAACAAGAAGATTGGCTACCAACTCTAGAAGCTACTCTCGTGTTGGATGAGGAGTCTGTCAGGCGAGTCGGTGATGATACAGTGGGAGGACCAGCAGTTTCTCGACAATTACGTCTTATTCGAAACTTGGCTGTACTTGTTTCAGTGTAGGAGAGATTTGCGTTATCAAGTCATATATAGTCACACGTGGTCATATAAATATAGTCATATATAGTCACGTGTAGTCATATACATGTAGTCATATATAGTCACGTGTAGTCATATACATGTAGTCATATATAGTCATGTGTAGTCATATACATGTAGTCATATAAAGTCACGTGTAGTAACTCGTAGTAATATATTGTTATATATAAGCTATATAAGTTATGTGTTTTTTCTGATGTATAGTGATGTTGATGATTGTGTTTTTCCAATTTTTTGTTGGGTATTAATTGATTTATAATATCAAGATTAAATTGTGAATTTTTGTTTTTGGTGTAGATGAAGTTTTTTTTATATAATCATATGTAATATATATACAATAGTCATGTGTAGTCAATTTCAATACAGTAAATTTAACAAAAAATTGAAACAAAATTAAAAATTAAAAATTTAAAAAATTTAAAAATTTAAAAAATTAAAAAAATTATAAATTATAAAAAATTAAAAAAATTAAAAAAAATTAAAAAATTAAAAATACAACAAAGGTATATATAAAAAATAATAATAAAATAAACATATATATTTTTTTATTAAAAAAATCTGATAATATGATAAATGCAGGTCTGAATGTTAATTGCAGTTGACTATAATGTTGAATGCAGTTAGTAAAAATACTGAATGCAGTTGGGCAAAAATTAGATATAAGAGTACAATAGTACTTTTGCCTCTCCAGGGGATTATCTCAAAGGAAGAATTTTAGGGGTGGACCTATCCGTATATATTTTCCATATTAAGGGTGTATATAAAATGGACCCTATTATTTTTTTGAATTATATTTTGGTGAATGACATTTTAATCGTGAACTTGAACCCGTGCACGCACGGGTGGGATACTAGATTTTAGGGTGTATATAGTCAAAGTAATTGAAATAGTTCGATACACATAAATCATTGGACAATAACTTAAAAAAATAAAAATATTATTTACGGTTATAAAATTTCGTTTTCCCCTTTTATATATTTTCTCTAGTGATCGATAAGTAATAAAAAATAGATATCTTGTAAATTATTACCCAAGTCTACATGGGTTTAGATTAATTCAAAGTTCAAACCACATAATTCACCAAATAATAACTTAAAAAATAAAAATTATTATTGACCTTTACTATATTTCTAATACTTTTTCATTTAAATCATATATCTCTTGTTGGTAACGAAATATAAATTTTAAAAATTATGTATCTCAATTTAAATGAGTCTAGGTTAAGCTTCTACATATATATATATATATATATCTTTCATTTCTTCCCCCCCCCCCCCCCCCCCCCCCCTCCAGAATTCGAAATCTGGTATGCCGCCTCCTAGCTTCCTTTGCCGCCTTTAGATGCTTCCGTCGTCTGCCGTTGTATTAAGAACCACCATACACGAACTCTTTTTTCCCTTACTTCTCGAATCTCTCCTAGTACAAATATTCCCTGATCCTCTTATTTCTAGATCTTATAGTTATGGCCTTAAACCCTTCTTCTTCGTCGCCCGCCTCTCCCCCTCCCCCTTTCAAGTAGGGAGCTAGCTAGTCTTAGTATAAAAAAACCCTCAGCGAAATCTCCAAACTAGGCATAAGTTACAATTAGTAGACGAGGACCCTAACTCAACTTGAGGACCATCCTCACCCTCTAGCTCGTAGCAGTCTGGGTCCACCTCCTCGTCTAACACCATTTTAGTTAATCCTTCCCCCCGCCTGACCACCAGTCCTCGACCTGTGACTCAGGAGGTCCGTAAGGTAAGGAGAGAGAGACATGGGTGCAAGAGAGCTCGTTGGTGAACAACCATCACATGGAGCAATTCACGTGCGACATAGGCGTCCCAGCTGGTTTTTCCATAGCGACTCCGCGCAAGGATGAGCAAGCCTATGCTCCTCCTGATAATTATGTTACCTTCCATCTAGGCCAATTTTACTTTGGTCTCGCCTTTCCTATCCATCCATTTTTTAGCGCTGTTTCGCTTAAGTATGGCATTCCCATCAGTCTTGGCAAAACCTTAGAACCTACGACCGATCGTCTATTCTCCTTTTTTTATCGCCAACAAATACTCTCCCTACATGTTCTATATCTTGGCAGCTCGCGGAAATACCAAATTTATCGAAAAATATCCTAACAAGGTACACTACTGGGACCGATACTATATCTTTGTATCTCCCACTTTTCTCTTCGCCTTCCCTACATAAATTATTAATGAAACCCCCTATTTCGACAAGCCTCGCATGGACCCAGAACTGCGAACTTTCCTAAACCTCATTCATCCTGACTAGTTTCATGTGGAAAAACTCACCCGAAATTCGTGCCTCTTGACAAATTTCAGTTTAAGGTGGCTAAGTACAACAACCACCCCTTATAAGAACATAAGTACTAATTTTTCCCATATACTAGATCTCTTACTTGTTGTTCTCTTCCTATTTGCATCTAACTTTATGTGGATCTATCGTAGGAATGGAGCAACAAGCTTTGTTATGGCAAGGGGGCTACATTCGATGCTCTTTCAGAGGGTTAAACTGCTCCCATCGTCTCCGAACACATAGGCGACCTGGCGGAGCATACTGCCTCCTTGCCCCCGCTACCGGATAACGCTGAAGTTATCGCTGAGATGGATATCTCAGAGAAAAAATAACAGAGAGACCGGGCCTGGTGCCCCATCTCGTATGAAAAGCCGAATTGTCCCCACTTCTAGGCCGTCCAACATGATCGACCTTAGCTCCAGTACCCGTACTGAGGCGCAGCTGGGTCTAGCGTTAGTGTGGGAGCTGGGAAGGTTATAGCTTTGCTAAATGCGAAGATGCGTTTGAGATTGGACGAGTCCTCCGACAGCAAGCGACCCCCCGAGATCGTGATGTTTGGTGCAAAATGAAACTAGATGCGCGAATTGACCTATCTAACTATCACCTGGCTAAGCTAAATCTTTGCTTGTACTTATAAGTTAACACTTTCTTGTCTAATTTTTTATATATCTTTCGTTATAGTACAACTGAACACTATCTGGGTGACTTGCCCTTCCCAGCGGAGTGATACTCTCTGAGATGCTTACAGTCCACTACAAAAGAAGCTCCAGCAGTTGTGCGAGGAAAAAGAGGTGTTGGAGAAGCAAAACGAGAAGCTGGAAGATGACTTGAACAACCTTCGCGTTGAGAAGGATTCTCTTAAAGAGAAGACTTCGCTCATGAAAGAGGAGCATAAGCAAACCCTGAGCTAACTATCCGAGGTGATGGATAACAACTCTTTGCGTTATGAAGAAGGGCACCGCGCGGGCCATACGGAATTCCTCCTTTCAACTCGCGGGGAATACTTTCGAGACGAGTTCGTCAAAGCCTTCCTCGCCCGACTTTGGAAGTTGATGCTATTTTTCACGCAGGCCGTGTCCATCTTCAAGTTTTTCTGGTCGGAGGGGAGTCGAGTTTCGCAGCTAGAGACCGATGTCGCGGGATTGCCTCTTAAGCTAGACGAGAAGGAGATGTCTAAGAAAGCCAGTAAGAATATCCCTGGTTGGGGAGGCGATCCAAAAGAGAAGGTAGATTTAGCATGATGGGTGCAAATATTTTCCTCGGTGGCGAATCGAGTATGTCCTATCCCGACATCAACAACCCACGTTGGCCCTCTAGAACTCAAGTGGGCGAGGATGATGATGAAGAAGATGAGACCGGCCTCGTGGTCGACACCTATGATCCTACCAATGATGAAGACGAAGTTGGGATCGACAAAGTCCTAGAGAAGTCGCCGGAATGAGTTCTAGACCAGCTTCTATTTATTTTCTTATTTCCTTTCTTATGCCTGTACAATTTGATATTTTATCTGCTGCTACAATGTTCTTTGCACGACTTTTGATTTTCGGGTTGTATTATTTTTTCAAATCATGCCACTCCTTTGTTTCCTCTTGTTAGTTTCATCGTTTTTATGCAAATAATTCGAACTCGCTTAGTTTTATGCATATTAGGACCTTCATAATTCACTCGGGTTTTGATAGAGCCCCTTAAGCCATACATTCCTTTTACTATTGATCCCTCACGATTTTTAATAACTTTATTCAGGTCGAGGTTGTAACGAAATTAACTATTTTTTTGGACCGGAATAGCAGGAATCTTCCAACCTTTAGCGAATTTAACTACTTTTGGGCTCATGCCGCGGAAATTTTCCAGCCTTTAGCGAATTTAAGTATTTTTAGGGACAAGGCCGCGGGAATATTCCAACCCTTAACAAAATTAACTACTTTTTGGGGCAAGGTCGCGGGAATCTTCCAACCCTTGCGATCTCAACTACTTTTCGGGCCGAGATCGCGGGAATCTTCCAACCCTTAATAAACTTAACTACTTTTTGAGCCAAGGCCGCGGGAATCTTCATGCCCTAGCGATCTCAATTACTTTTTGGGTCGAGACCATGTGAATCTCCCAACCCTTAGCAATCTCAATTATTTTTTAGCCGAGGCCGCGAGAATCTTCCAACCCTTAACAAACTTAACTACCTTTTCGGTCGAGACCGCGGGAATCTTCGAACCGTTAGCAAACATACCTACCTGTTGGGCCATGGCCGAGGGAATCTTCCAACCCTTAGCGATCTCAATAATTTTTTAGGCTGAGGCCCCGGGAATCGTCCAACCCATAGCAAATTTTCATTATTGTTTATGTATTGCATGCGTGTATAAACATGTTTGCAAATTAAGACTAGAAAGTGAATGACAAGAGACACGAGATTTTTTAACATGGGAACCCCCAAGGTGGGGAAAAAAAACCACGGGGCCAAAGGCCCACCGGGAAAAATCCACTTATTCACGAAAACAAGAAAAAGATACAAACCAATTAAATGGAGGACCAGGAGATAAGGTTGTCGCCTGGAAAGACACAATAGCCCAAAGTAGATCGATGAGTGTCAAGGCATCCACCCCAATTGGCATCAGAGTACGCAATAAGATACATCTCTCGAGAGTGGTAGATGTGAAGCGTATAGTCAAGAGTGCCGAGAAGACATCGCAAGATTCTTTTGATAGCTGCCATGTGAGTTTCCCGGGGATCATGTATGAAAAAACATATTTGTTGCACGGCATAAGAGATGTCTGGCCGTGGGAAGGTGAGGTATTGAAGACGCCACCAACACTCCGGTAAAGAGAAGGGTCGGCGACAGAAGGGCCAGAGTTGGCAGAAAATTTGGTTTTAGTATTCGTTGGGGTGAGGCACGGGTTGCATGAAGTCATCTTAGCGCGTTCAAGGATCTCCTCGGTATATTTACGTTGAGAGAGGACCATCCCATCGGACGACCATGTAACAGATATGCTAAGAAACTAATGTAGGGGCCGTAGGTCTTTCATAGCAAATTCTTGGTCGAGTTTGGTAATGATGGACGGAAGAGTGACTGTGCTGGAAGCTGTTAGAACAATGTCGTCAACATACAGTATGAGGTAAGAAACAGAGGAACCAGTGCGATACAAAAATAGGGAGGTGACCGATTTGCACTCGATATATCCGAGAGAGGTGATGTAGTCGGCAAACCGCTTGTACCACACACGTGGCGCCTATTTGAATCCATATAGAGGAGCCTTTTGAAGACAACACACATGAGTGGGACGAGTAGGGTCAACAAAACCTGGTGGCTGCTCGCAGTACACTGTTTCAGAGAGGTTGCCGTGGAGGGATGCATTCTTAACGTCGAGTTGATGGTCTAGCCAGGAGCAAGTGGTAGCAATGCTGAGAACTGTCCGAAAAGTTGCTGGTTTTACCATCGGGTTGAATGTTTCATCTAAATCAATACCAGCGCGTTGATCAAAACCGCGAACAACCCATCGCGCTTTATTCCATTCTAATGAACCATCAGCCTTCAATTTCTATTTATACAACCACTTGCCTCTTATGAAATTATTAGTAGAGGGGCAGGGCACAATATCCCATGTGTTATTTTTTATCAAAGTAGTATATTCCTTAAGCATCGCCATACGCCAATTTGGATCAAGGATGACATGGCGGTATGTAGTGGGACTTGGGATGAGGTAGACACGGTGATGGAGAAGGGAATTTTACGCTCTTGAATACCGTCTTGTTGTGTGTCACCATGGGATGGTTGGGAGGGGGGGGGGGGGGTTGTGGTTCTACTAGGTGTGAGGGTTCAGTCAGGTTGGGGAGGATGGGTGGAATTGAGGTCGGTGCTGTAGTACTGTCGGACGAAGTGTTGGGACAGTTGGATGGGGCAGTAGTTAGTGCTGTAGTACTGTCGGACGAACTGTTGGGACAGTTGGGCGTGATAATAGGTCGGGCTGTTTTAGGCTGCGGAAGAAGGACAAGTGGGTGCAGGGGTTCGGTCATATCAGAGATGGGGGAGTTGTCTAATGAGTTGGTGGATTCAGCAAATGGAAAACAAGTTTCATCAAAGATCACATGACAGTTATAATCATTCGACCGGTGGACCTATCGAGGCAACAATAAACTTTGTGTGAGGAGGGGTGACCAAGATAGACACAAGGAGTAGAGCGGGGGGGGGAGTTCGTGAGGGGTGGTGGCGGTTAAATTTGGATAACAGAGAGACAGCGGATGACACGAAGGTGAGAGTAGGTTGGTTTTGATTTGTAAAGAGATTCATGTCGCCTGCGTTTTTGTGTGCAATTTAGTAGGGAGGATGTTGATGAGATGTATAGCCATATGAAATAGGTTTTGGGAGGGGGGGTGTCTTGAAAGAAAAGTGATCGAATCATGTTTATGATGGTGCGGATCATGCATTCGCCATGTCCGTTTTGAGGTGAAGAGTGGGGACATGAGAAACGGTGTAAGATACCGTGTGTGGCAAAGTATGTTTGAAAGTCGGTATTTTTGAATTCACGTCTATTGTCACACTGTAAGGCTTTAATGGGGTGCTGAAATTGGGTTTGTATGAGTTTGTGGAACTGTTGGAACAGTGAGAAGACATAAGATATATAGTGGATGGGGAAAGTCCATGTATAGTGGGTGAAGTCATCTAATAAAACAATGTAATATTTGAAACCAGAAATACTGATACGAACCCCGTAGAACTCGTTACGGGACCCAATACCTCACGCGGAAGCAAGATCGAAGACATCCAAAAACAAAGGATTCAGGTTGGCGGATGCAAGGAATAATGACCCCATAGCTATAAAGAGCTAGAAACCATTATTATCAAGGTGGAATATTAGCTAAGAAAGTTACAAGAATCCACTTGTAAAATCCTGAAGATTGCTATAGAACAGCGAATGAGAATTAATATCACCAAATACTCAAAATATCATTAAAATTCGTCCATTAAAATAAGCCAAATTGGCAACCTATTCATAAGGTCTAAAAAGACTCTTTTTTCACAAGGAAAATGACTCTTACCTAAACTATAATAAGGACATAAATAAATAAGCAAATCCTAACCATTAAAGAACTCTAAAATAATAAAAACATAATAAATCTTAAATAAAAGCGGAATACATTAATTAAATAACTTGGTCTTTAGGTCGACTTCTCGGTCACCCTTCTAAACTTGCGTAGACCTTCGGATGTGCACGTGCATGCACTCAAAGCTCGATTTGAACAATGTTCCACTTCGGATCTCTCTCGGGTCAAAACATAAATGTTGCAGAGCTTTCAGCTAGCTTTCCGAATCATTTTGAATTATATTAAATGGACATCAGATGAGTGAGTTATAAGCCGAATGGTAAACTTTGCCAGAATAGGCGAGAATCTCAGATGCATGTAATTCAACTTGTCCAACGAATTCTTCTCTTTCTTTTCTTCCAGTTCCAAACCATACACATCTCAAACATTTGATTCCAGCCTTTCTTCTCCAAGGAAAACTCAAATATCCTCTTAAAACTCGTACGCTTGCACTTCTTCCAATTCTTCTTCTTTGAGCTTTTGTGGATCGTATCAAATACTGGAAATGGTAAAGGTCCATAAATTAACATGAATAATTTCAAACGGTGCAACGGTAATAGAATGACTAGTATATAATGGTAAACGAAAATGTTTGCCTAATTGACAAGCATTACAAAGAGACTCCCGTGGGTCTTTGGTATTAGAAATAAATTTGGAAGTAAAAAGATGAGACATAACAGGGTTTCCTGGGTGGCCGAGATGACGATGCCATGTAGTGGGAGAAAAAGGTGTAGTGTGAGAAATGAGGGTAGTTGGGGATGGGCTGGGAGAAGGGACGCCAATAAGGTATAAATCACCGGAGATATTGCACCTGAGAATGACTGCTCTAGTCTGGAGGTCCTTCACAAAAAAACCATAAGGGTCAAATTCAACCGAACATGAATTATCTCTATTGAATTTGCAGACATACACAAGATTCTTAATAATGTGGGGAGTGACATAGACATTGGTTAGAGGAAACGGGTTACAAGGTAGGATGGTGTGGCCAATTTTAGTCATAGGGACGGTAGATCCATTAACAATGATAACATGCTTGGGGAAATCACTACAAGGATTAAAAATCAAATGGAATTTACTAGAGTGTGGTTCCATGTGAGATGAGGCGCCTGTGTCCATAAACAACTGAAGTTCGCTCGATGACTGGAGTGTCAATCTGTACAGATGAGTACAAGATCTGTTGGCTGTAGGGGAGCACTGTTCGATGAACTGTTGGAACAGTTTACATGTTGTTGTGGACGATAGTTGTAGGCAGTGGAGGAGTGGCCAATTGTCGGATCTTGCTGTCCAATGAAATAAGCATGAGCTGTAGGAGAATGGGAAGGACCAGAAGAGATTGGAGGGGGTCCAGGTATTGGGTATTGGGAAAATAAAAATTTATATCTTATTTATATAAACTAATTTATATAAATCAACACGTGCACATTAATAACAATTAATTGCATACATTTTCGCTTCCAATCACCGACAAACATGATCGGGTATATAATTAATTTAAATAAATTAACATAAATTAAATCATCATAGCATGCTCGCAAAATGAAATCAAATAATAAACATGCTCAACGAACGATTCACATAAACACAAAATCGAACATATAGATTCATGTGATTCAATAATCAATTAACATACATTAATCTCAATTAATATAAATTAATTAATATATGTATATTAATTAGGGAAAACGAGACGTTACCCTTGAAGCGTGAATCGAACGAAGACTCGAGAAGATGGCTAGCTGCTCTTCCCACTCCCACTGATCCAACCTCTTTTCTGATATGAAATTAAAGGACTTCTCCGACTTCAATATCTCCATGGTTACTACCTGGATGCACAATTGCTTTTGGAAAAATGTAGACCCATTAGTTTTCAAGCTTCTGTCAAAATTTCACGTCCATCCGATCAATGTTTGATTTATGGCGAATTTTCTCGCTGGACTATGCAGAAAATCCGAGAGAAGTTTTTCAAAATTGCCTTCTCGCATCACCGGCTTGTGGCGGCGCGTGGTGGCGCGTGGAGATGACCTTGGTGGCAGCGTTGGTGGCAGAATTATCTTCCTCCTCTTAGGTTTCTCCTCGTATATTCAATCCACTACCAACGCTGCACTAGATACGTGATAGGCAAAGTACAACGAAGAAGAACGCAGGGAAAAGGAAGATGCCGATGCGGCGGCGACTGGCGGGGGCGCAACAGCTGGTGGCGGAGGTAGGGCTTCCGCTGCAAGGTGGACGGATGATGGAGGGAGAGAGGCTAGGGTTTCATTCTTACGTTTCGTTGTTTTTTGTTTTTTTTGTTCCTTTAACATGACATATAAATTCTATTTATATGCTCCTTGTAAAAACCCTAACAGACCTTAAGTGACTGTGTCATTTTATTTATTTCTCCTACATGGCCATGCATATTTCAAAACTGTTTTAACTAAGTGATCTAGATCCGTGTTAGATGGTATGGTATTAGTTTGGGGTCATTTTCATGAGTAGTTTAAGAGGAATTAATTTTTAAAGCTTCTGCATTGAATCTGTCCGCATTTGTATTAAGTCCATCATGCCTAGTTATTTTCTAGTCTAGCATGTAGCATGCATTGGTGTTAATTGATTGATTAGGGTTTAGTAAGCTGTGACCCCTCTTCCTCTGATTTAAAAAGAAAAATTTTCATGTAAATTTATATCCACAAAGAAATCATTTTTAAAAGTCTTCCGCTGAGATTACGTATACTAAGAGTAATCATAGAGAGGGGTGTCACAGCAGAGGTGGTATCAGAGCAACTATCCCAGAATTCTCCATACGACCTAAAGATCTTCACGATTCTCAAAGCACGACTCCAACTAAGCACTCGGGCAGGTATATGTTTTATGTGAATTTTATGGCTAATGTGAATTGTTTGTATATGTTTAAGTATTAAAATGTCGGGAGCAAGAACTCGAGCTCAAAATGCCGCTAACGATCCTCACAATCAATCTCGTACCATCCAAGACCTCACCGCCCTCGTCCGAGAACAAAATGAACAAATCAACCGCCTTGTTAACCTTCAAAACCGAAACCCTCCTCCACCTCCTCCTCCTCCTCCCCAACCTAGAAATACAGCCCCACAAGCCACCTACGAGCGATTCTTGAAAATGCATCCTACCGAATTCCACGGCGGCCCAAGTCCAACTATTGCCGAAGAATGGATCAAATCTCTCGAGGTTATTTTCGAATACATGGTGATGAACGACAGCGACCGAATCCATTGCGCACTATTCTTGTTGAAAAACGAAGCCCGAAATTGGTGGGAAGGCGCAAAGAGTGGAATCGATCTAGCAAATACCACTTGGGAAGCTTTCAAAGTTCTTTTCTTCGAAAAGTACTTTTCCAAGAATGTTCGAGCACAAAAGCTTAAGGAGTTTCTCGAACTCAAACAAGGAAACCTAACCGTTGCCGAATTCACACGCCGTTTCGAGCAAGGAAACCTCTACGCACCTTTCATATCCAAAGACGACACCGAAAAGATGAATCACTACCTAAGAGGCCTTAACCCGATAATCAAGCGCGACGTTCGACTAACCTCTGCCTCTACTTTCCGCGAAGTAGTTGACAAAGCCTTAGAAGCCGAACAAGACGAGATGGAAATACGACAATGGAGACCTCCTCACGATGCCTCTTCTCGACCATGGAAGAAACCGAACCTCAACAACTCCAAGGGAAAGCAACCGATCAACCGAGCAACCGTGACCCGAGCAACAAGCCCTTTTGCCCTAAATGCAAGAGAGAACATTCAGGCGATTGTGTTGCCGTAACCGACCATTGTTTTCGATGCAAGAAGCCCGGACATATGGTCCGAGACTGCCCTATCGCCCCGAGACAAGTGCCGGGACGAGTATTCGCCATGACAAGAGACCAAGCCGAAGCTGACCCGTCAATGATCGCAGGTACCGTTAGTGTGTATAATAATTCCGTGTATGCCCTCATCGACTCCGGATCAACTCACTCATTCATCTCAAGTACCCTCGTTTCCGAACTCCGCCTAGTCCGTAGTCAAGCCGATGCCTTGTTTAGCATACTTATTCCTTCCGGTGATGAACTTAAATCAAATTTCATCATCAAAGATTGCCCTATTCAGATTCATAACCAAACCCTAGCCTCCGATCTGATCATTCTACCCATTAAACATTTCGAAATAATCCTCGGAATGGATTGGTTATCAAAATTCGACGCCCAAATCAATTGAGCTCACAAAACCGTTCGTTTCTCCTTACCGAATGGAAGTTTTCTCGAATTCTGAAGCTCGTACAATCCGTCGATTCCTATCGTTTCCGCCATCAAAGCGAGCAAACTTATTCAAAAAGGGCATCTATGTCATCTGGTCGACATAGTGGAAGCTCTCAACGAAGATAAAGCCGACATTTCCAAAGTGCCAACCGTTTGCGATTTTCCCGATGTCTTTCCCGAAGATCTCCCCGGTCTTCCGCCCGATCGTGAAATCGAATTCGAAATTAATTTGATCCCCGGTTCCGCTCCTATCTCGAAGGCACCTTACCGCATGGCGCCGTTAGAGCTAAAGGAACTCAAAAACCAAATTCAAGATCTTATCGACAAGAAATTCATCCGCCCTAGTTTTTCCCCATGGGGTGCTCCGGTACTCTTCGTGAAAAAGAAAGATGGAACCCTCCGAATGTGTATTGATTACCGAGAACTCAACAAGGTCACCGTCAAAAACAAGTATCCATTGCCAAGAATTGACGACCTTTTCGACCAACTTCAAGGCTCCACGGTCTATTCCAAAATCGACCTCCGTTCCGGATATCATCAATTGAAGATCAAGAAGGAAGATATTCCGAAAACCGCATTTCGGACTCGTTACGGCCATTACGAATTTGTAGTGATGTCGTTCGGTCTAACCAACCCCCCAGCCGCTTTCATGGATCTCATGAATCGAGTCTTCCGCAAATATCTCGATCAATTTGTGGTCGTATTCATCGACGATATCTTAGTGTATTCCAGAAATGATGAAGAACATCAGAATCATTTGGAAATGGTGCTCCAAACTCTCCGAGAGAACCAACTCTATGCGAAGTTTTCCAAATGTGAGTTTTGGTTAAGACAAGTTCACTTTCTTGGTCACGTAATTTCCAAGGAAGGCATAGCCGTTGATCCAAGCAAAATTGAAGCCGTTTGTAATTGGTCAATCCCTCGTAATGTCGGAGAAATCCGAAGTTTCCTCGGCCTCGCAAGCTACTACCGACGGTTCGTTCCGAACTTTTCCAAGATAGCCGCTCCGCTCTCTCGTTTGACCCGAAAGGGAGTCAAGTATCAATGGACTCCCGAATGCGAGTCTAGTTTCCAAGAACTCAAGAAGCGATTAACCTCGGCACCAACCCTCGCTCTACCGGATAAAACCGGAAACTATGTGGTCTATAGTGACGCCTCCAAGCACGGGCTCGGAGCCGTCCTAATGCAAAACGGGAGTGTAATTGCCTATGCCTCTAGACAATTAAAGGACTACGAGAAGAATTACCCGACGCACGACTTGGAACTCGCGGCAGTCGTGTTCACCCTCAAAATTTGTGGTGAATTTTCTCTACGAAAGTACGTGCAAAAGTAGAATATAATGATTGAGGATGATGATAGTGATTATTATTATTATTATTATTATTATTATTATTATTATTATTATTATTATTATTATTATTATTATTATTATTATTATTATTATTATTATTATTATTATTATTATTATTATTATTATTATTATTATTATTATTATTATTATTATTATTATTATTATTATTATTATTATTATTATTATTATTATTATTATTATTATAATAATTATTATTATTATTATTATTATTATTATTATTATTATTATTATTATTATTATTATTATTATTATTATTATTATTATTATTATTATTATTATTATTATTATTATTATTATTATTATTATTATTATTATTATTATTATTATTATTATTATTATTATTATTATTATTATTATTATTATTATTATTATTATTATTATTATTATTATTATTATTATTATTATAATTATAATTATTATTATTATTATTATTATAATTATTATTATTATAATTATAATTATTATTATTATTATTATTATTATTATTATTATTATTATTCCCTAGTGACACCATTTTCCGTTTTCTTAGATATCAAAGCATCCTTGGCAAGCGCATCAGCTACTCGATTTTGTTCGCGGAAACAAGATTGAATACGTAGCCCTGGAAAAATAGCTCGACGACATCGACGAACCAGCTGAATGACTTCCCAATGAGGATCCGTCAAACCGTTAATCATTTTAACTCCAATTTCAGAATCCGATTCCACCACCACTTGCGGAAAACCATATTCCCCAGCAAAGACAATCGCATGCAATATCGTAAAAATCTCAACATATAAAACCGACCACGTATGTTGAAAATATAAGGTAAATCCCGTGAGATATTCGCCGTTATTATCTCTGACTACTCCAGCTCCTGCCAAGGTAGTCAGTCGATGCGCCGCATCCGTGTTAATCTTCAAACAATTACTCACAGGTTTATGCCAAACCACCCAACTGCCTTTTCGCGAACAAACCTGTCGCAATGGAATATGAAACGTAGCCAAAACTTGCTGCTCCCTCGGAGTGCCTGGTGTACGAGGGAGTGAAATCCCGTTAAGAATCGTGAAGTGGAACTCCACCTTCTTGATAATACGAGAAGCATTCATCGGGATATCTTGAAATAATGCCGTGCATCGATCTTTCCATATTTCATAAAGACTATAGAAAAAGAGACTCAAAGTGCCAATACCGAGCTGAGTGTCTCTCTGAATTTCATGTAACCAATTCCGAAGCAATTGAAAGCCAATCAAACCAATGTATGGTTTATGTAATTTGTGAGCAAAATATCTCCATACTGCTATAGCCACCTCAGATTGAAAAAATAAATGAATTATATTCTCGGTTTGGGGAGAGACACAACATAAACATCGAGACACAAGAGGAATCCCGCGTGTTTGGATTTTGTCGTCAAGAGGAAGAGCATTCCATTGAAATCTCCACATAAACGCATTAAGACGAAAAGGGGTATATTTGTTCCAAACTATTTCCGCCCAATCTACCACTACCCCACGTTGCCGTCGTAACTCCCAATATTTGCTAACCGAGAACCGCCCAGATGGAGTCTTTGTAAATATTAATTCATCCTTATGCTCCGGTTGAATATGAATTAACTTAATTCTCTCCCATATTTCCGACAAAACAACATCTGCAAGATGAGATCTCATGTGCATACCTGCATTCACGGGTAATAATTCACCAGTAAAATCCGAATCGATAGGGGTCCCGAGCCAATTGTCTCGCCAAAAATCAATTTGCCCCTCCCCAATAATCCATCGACTATGATCGCGCAGCACCTGTATATGAGGCCAAATAGATTTTAACATTTTGGAGCTTAATATAGGTAGAGGACCATAAAGATTACCTCGAATCTTGCTCAGAATAACCCGAGCCCAAAGCGATTGTTTTCGCATCAACTGAAAGGCATATTTACCCCTTAATGCATGCATCGTCTCAACCAAAGAACGAATACCTAGACCTCCCTCACTAACAGGTTTGCAAACCGACTACCAAGAAACCCACGAGGTACGACGATTCCCTTGTTTCGACCACAGAAAAGTCTTCATCAAACGCTCAATCTTTAAAATCACCATCTTCGGAACAACCACACTAGATAATTTATGTATGGGCATACTACATAAAACGGATTTGAGCAAGGTAATTTTACTAGCAAATGATAACAATTTAGCTCTCCATCCATCTAGTTTGACAGCAATTTGATGAAGTAATAAATCAAAATACGAAGCGCGAATATGACCTTTAACTATCGGAGCTCCCAAGTATTGCAGAGGTAATTTCTTCACAGTACAACCCGTCCAAACCGATACCAAGTGCGCACGTTCCTGTGACATCCGTTTAGGAGTATATACGCCACTCTTTTGAAAGTTAATTTCTTGCCCAGAAGATTTGGCATATTCCTTCAGCAGCTTCATGAAGTGGTGCAGCGATCGTTTAGATCCATTGGTAAATAAGAGCATGTCGTCAGCATAAAAAAGATGAGATACGCTGAACCCACCACGACCCACCTTATAAGGAAATATGGTGCCGTTTCTTTGCCATTTATTCAGATTATGAGATAAAATGTGTTGGGCGAGAATAAAAAGCATAGGAGATAAAGGATCCCCCTGCCGAACCCCTCGAGAAGACTTAAAGTAACCATAATTATCTCCATCTATCGAAACTGAATACCATATATTCGAGATATTACGATAAATGAGGTCAATGAACTGCTCATTGAACCCCATATTACGCATAGCTCGAATAAGAAAGCGCCACTCCAAGCGATCATAAGCTTTAGACATATCGACTTTAAAAATAAGATTACCTCCTGGAGTTCGCCGATCAAAATCTTCCACCAATTCCTGCGCTAGAATAATACTCTCATGTATGCTCCGACCCTTAATAAAACCGGCTTGTTCCTCATTAATAACTAAATGAAGAAATTGAGTTAATCTGTTCGCCAGAATTTTGGATACCAGCTTGCTAGTAAAATTAGCCAAACTAATCGGACGAAAATCACCGAAACCTTTGGGCGACTCCACCTTCGGTAAAAGAATCAGCGAGGTCATAGTAACTGAGCGGCTCAACTGGTCCCCCATGAAAAATCCTTGAATAAAAGAAATCACTTCATGCTTCACAATCGACCAACATCCTACGTAAAAATGACCCGAGAATCCATCAAGACCAGGCGCACTATCCGGCTTAAGCTGCTGAACCGCTGCCCAAATTTCCTCTTCGGTAGGAATAGATGTCTGGATTGAATTTATTTCCGCCGTAATCGTACGAGGGTAATCCTGAAATAGCTCATCATTAATATAATAAGTCGATGCTGAAAATAGCGCAGCAAAATGAGCAGCCGCTCTATCCCCAATTATTTTAGAATTGGTTTCCATAGACCCATCCTCGTTAGCAAGAACCACACGGTTTTTACGACGACGGTCCTTGATAATGGAATGAAAAAATGCAGAGTTGCGGTCCCCCTCTTCAATCCACTTAACTCGAGTTTTTTGTTGCAGCAACTCATTATTCCATGCCACCTGTTGAGATAATTGATTCCGACGATCAGCCAAACTATTCTCCAGTTGCTCAGACCAACCACTTTGTAACGACTTCTCCATATCGGCAATCTGCAGTTGAAGATTATGGATAGTAACAGAGAGATGGCCAAAAACCTCCCAATTCCATTGTTTGATCTTCTTATGAAGCGAAGAAAGACGACGTTGCAACTAATAACCCAAGTTACCTGTACCACAAGAAATCCAATGTTGAGAGATAAAACTCAAAAAGGATGGGTGATCAAGCCACATACGTTGAAACATAAATCGACTCTTATGTTTCAATTGTTGTCCCGTAACCATCAGCAATGGAGCATGATCTGAACCCACCCGCGCTAGATGATGAACCTCAATCGAAGGTAACGAAACATGCGCTTCACCATTAATGAGAATCCTATCCAGCCGCTCCCATATTCTTCGACTACCTCTTTGATTGTTACTCCAGGTATATCGATTTCCCACAAAACCAATGTCGGAAAGACCGGCTTGAATAATACACTCGCGAAAATCCTGAATACCCCTCAGATCTGCTGCATTACCTCCCTTTTTCTCATCAAGATGAAGAATTATATTAAAATCGCCTCCAACAATCCATGATCCAGTGCACACGTCACTCAGCGAAAGAATAGTATCCCATAATTGACGTCGCTCATCTCTATTACAACTAGTGTAAACAAAGGTAATCCATGTAGAAGAAATCAAGCCGTGTAGAAGAAATCAAGCCGTGAGCCATCATGGTAATGGCCTGATCCGTAACTGAAAATATGTTAACTGCAAAATCCGTAGACCAAAAAATCCAAATTTTATCACCTGCATGGTAATTTGGATACCCAAGTTTACGAGCATAACCACCAATTTTATCGTTAAGTTGCTTCGGTTCATTAATCCCTATAACACCTAGTTTATGCTCCCGAATCCATTGTGTAAAATACGCCAAAGATTCCGGCTTCCCGATCCCTTGAATATTCCAGAAGAGCACAGACATTAAGGTAATGTAGAGGAGAGATCAGTAATCTGGACCTTTCGAGGTCTACCTGGTTTTCGTTTTTCGACAACTTGCATAGCGTGCGCATTTTCCACCTTATCATTCTCATTATCAGATAAAACACACAGTGTACCCTTATTCTTAATCTCCCCCGTATCTGATTGATAACCCACATCCAGTCGTTTAGCTGCTAGAGAACCCGTCGACAAATTAGGAAGCACAACATTAATCTCCTCAACACGTACAGCCGTTTGAACATCGACTACCGTACCCATGGAATGGTTTTCCGTGATTTGATTTTCCTCAGTGCCTGCCGATTGATGTTCCAAGTCTAGACGAGATGGGCTAGACAATTTTTCACCGTTAGAAAAAATCCGTTGTGCATCAACATGAGTTTGTGTAACATGTGTTGCCACTTGTTGTTCCTCATTACCGAAGTTCTCCACAGAAAGAAGAGCAAAACGGTTGCCGTGTGAACTCGACATAGATTTTGGGGTATCCGTCTCCTCATCACTAAGCAGACCCGTGCCCTTTAGAAGTTCCTTCATATCAGCCAATCTCGAAGGGTCAATATCTGAGCGTTTTAAAATCTGCACAGGAGAGTTAAACTTGTTCGAAATCTTTTCAGCATTATTCTTGTCCGAAGCCTCACCAGATGTCCCAACTACCTTTTCCGAAGCCAAAAGCTCCTTATTTTCTCCTAACGGTATCACCACCTTCTTCGGAACATACTCTGTTTTTGTTTTAGGTTTTGGCACACTTTGAGGTTTAGTTACACGAACATTCTTGCGACAACAGCCTGCCGTATGCCCCAGTAATCCACAATAAGAGCAATACGCTATATTGCCTTCATACTCTACCTTCTGCCACCAACCTTGATCCTTTGAAATGTCGATCCATATTTCTTGTGGGAATGGTTGAGACACATCGATCTCTATGCAGACCCTCGCGTACATTTGATGTGTGAAACCAAGAGTGCGATCATCAGCACTCAGTACAGTACCGAGACACGCCCCAATCCTTTCCAATGATGAAATATTGAAATATTGAATCGGAAGCTTTGGAAAGCGAACCCAAACCGGAGCAATACAACTGTCCTTACCAATTTGAAAATCCGGTGTCCAACGGAATAGACGAAACATGCAATTCTTGATCATTTTGCTGTGACGAGCGAGGGCTAGTTTAGAATCAGATATGGAACCCATATGAATCGTAATGTGTCGTGGATCAAGTAAACCAATGGCTGGTTCATGTTCAAGTTTCCACTCCGACAAAATATGAGAACGAATTTCTAGTAAACTAGGTCGACCAACAGAAAATTTCATGATAATCGTATTGGCGACTTGTTTATTCAGTTGGTCAACCTCCACCGGAGAGAACAAAACTGCTGGAGCATTACCATTATTATTATTATTACTACTTCTACAATGAATATTTTTAATAACAATAAACATTATTATTGTTGTTGTTGTTGTTGTTGTTGTTGTTGTTGTTGTTATCATTATTATCATTATTATTACTTTTATTTTTATTATTTTTATTATTATTTTTTTTTTTTTTTATTTTTTAGTAGTAGTAGTAGTAGTAGTAGATAGAGAAATTTGGAGGAAAGAGAGTGTAGATATTAATGAGGAGAGAGAAATGAGTTGATGGAATAAAATATATAGGTTAGTAGTAGGTTTTAGTTGGTTTGAAAATTGAAAAAATATGAATAGTGTATTTTCAATAGAAATTTGATAAGAAAAAATGGGATTTTCTGGATAAAATTGTGAAACAAACATGCTCTCGGTTTTATGAATGGTATAGAACTGGAAATTGGTTTTGGAAATGAAACCAAACATCCCCTATGTAACCCTAATTAAGTCCATGATGGAAAGTTTCAAAAAATGTGAGTTCCTCCAGATTCCGCGAGAGGCTATTACTGGGCCAATTTGCTATCCAAGATAGGGGACTCGATTACGGATTGCGGTGAACATAAGATAACAATCTTGGCAACATGTGATCAATTCAAGGCGCAGGGGAGTAGACAAGAGGTGAGAAATATCCGAGATCAAGAAGACTGGCGAGCCCCCATCGTTAGTTATCTCAAAGGGAATATACCGCCAGATCGGCGCACCAAAGAACGTATTGAATACAAATTTTACCACTTCTATATGGTGGGAGATGCCGTGTTCAAGATAATGTATGCGTGCGTGGAAGCAAGATGTTTGGAGAAGGACAAAGCTGAGTATGTGCTAAAAGAGGTTCATGAAGGTTGGTGCGGCAGACATGAAAGAGCTCGGTCTTTAGTTCGGAAGTTGTTATGAGCAGGATACTATTGACCAATAATGAAGGAGGAAACATCTAAGTATGTGCGATGTTGTAGCAAATGACAGGCCCATGCCATCATACCAGGGCAACCGGGGGAATCTATGAATATTTTGTCATCACCCTACCGCTTATCACAATGGGAGATTGAACTAGTAGGACCATTTACGACGGCCGTTCGCAGAAAGAGATGTATAATCGTGGCAGTTGATTATTTTACGAAATGAGTAGAAGCGGAACCCTTATCGCGGATTACAGAAGATGAGATGATGAGTTTCACCTGGAAGAAAGTCTGTTGTCGCTTTTAGATCCCAAGATCTATAGTGGCGGACAATGGAACACAATTCAATGGAAAGAAACTAACAAATTGGTGCACAAAGATGAAAGTATCCCAACATTTCACATCTGTAGCTCATCCTCAGGCGAACGGACAAGTGGAGGTCGTCTATAGAATCCTAGTTGACCGCATAAAGATGCGAATAGAGCATGCATGATAAGGTTTGGTAGATGAAATTGACTCGGTGTTATGGTCTTATAGAACGACTACATGTGAGACACCTTTTAGTTTGGATTATAGGATGAAAGCCGTTATATCCGCACACATAGTCATAGCATCATGAAGGATACGCACATATGATCAAGAGAAGAACAACGAGAAGATAAGAGAGGACTTAAGTTTATTCTATGAAAAGAGGGAAGACGCTTATCTAAAGATGATGGATAGTATTAGCCGATATAATTAATAATATCTATTATAAATAAATATTGTAATATTGACATGTATGTCTTCTAGTACCCTTGTGTAAATCGCTAGGGTTTTCACACAGGTAACATATATTACAAAAAACGTGAGAGAGAATTAATTCTCTCCTTCCTGAAATATTCATCTTCTATCATAGTGTCAAGCCTAAATCACTGCCGCCCTTCCTCATCTTCTTCTTCTTCAAAAAAAAAAACATTTCTCGTTCTTTGTTCATTTAATCCACCATGACCAACGAAATACCAACACCCACCATGATTTCTAATCCATTTCATCTTGCTCATGACATATCTAACATTGAAACCCTTATTCCTATCACGGCCTGGACATTAAAAATCCAAACTATCAAAAGTGGAGCCACTTCTTCACCATCACCGTCGGCCTCTTCTGTCTCACCTGCCTTCTTCTCGGCAAAGAAACGCCCGCAGACATCTCTGCCGACGAGTGGCAACGCGCGGATTACCTCCTCCAATCTTGGATCTATGGCACCATAACCGATGACCTCTCAAGAATGGTTCTCTCTGAAACCGCAATGGCTCACGATCTGTGGAAGGCCCTTGCCTCCCTCTTTACAGACAACAAAGACTACTGGGCCATCCAACTCGAAGAACAGTTCAAGTATCTTAAGAAAGGATCTCTCTCCATCCATGATTATTTTCAACTTCTCAAAACCACTGTCGACAACTTGGGTGATGTCGGCAACCCCGTGTCGGACAAGCAACTCCTGCTCCAAACCCTCCACGACCTACCAAAGAATTACGGGACCATTTAAAATCTGATCATATTCTAAACTCCGTTTCCATCTTTTTCTCCAAACTCGCTCTCTACTTCAGATGGAAGAACATCATATTGTTGAACCGGAGCAGACCCCCACTGTTCTCTATGCATTTCGCCCCAACAGCTCCTAAGTTGGCAGAACAGTTCCAACAGTTGGCCGAACAGTCCTAGCAATTCTCGAGGTGTTGGATCTTTGCGTAATCAGTGAGGTGGCGGTCCCACAAACCATCATGGTGGTCGTGGTCAGCTGCGACATCCGATGCCACTATGATTATTATCAATTTTATAACCAATCACAACCTTGGTGGGCCCCTTACACACCTCAGACATCTTCATCAATTCCTGATGTTAGATTAGGTGATCGAAGACCCAACTAATTGTTGTGTTTCCTCACAATACTAGTAAATAATCTATTTCATATTAATGATAAATACCCCATTTGGCATTCTATATCTTTGTCCCTTGCATAAGCATAGATATAGTCCTTACAGTTATTTAATTACTATAAATAGATCTAGTAGAATCGTGAGATTATTTATTGAAGTATAGTTACTGTTAAACGTGGTTCCTAGTCAACGGGTTATGCCACTAATGAGGATATCGGACTTTCCCATTCGAGACTAGTACTTAGTGTATGTGCACAGCGTCTCAACAGTCAACGGTGTGGTGACATTGGCATATATAAGTGGGTGCTCATAAGTAAGTTTATCAGTTCACTGAACTCCCTCAATCTAGAGATCTTTAAGTGGTTCCCAATAATCGAATAGAGGTTTCTATGATATTGTTGTACACCATTAATCCTTAATATCCAGACATCACCATGACTTCACTAGAAGACCAGCTATATCGTGAACTGTCCCTAAGTTCCACCGAGGACCGCCCCAAGGGCCAGTGTTCGTGCAGTCCGATATCTAGTGGGAGGTCTATGCATTGTTGTAGGGGATTCGATCGCCTGATCAGTCATGGATATCATGTGTGTTCTTGAGGTTTATAATCCATGATGTATGTGGCCACAGCTGAAAGTGTCGTGATTAGAGAAATGTGTTTCTGTAAGTCAAACACGAACGGATTATATAATCAAGAACGTCCACACAGTTATTGTACTCATAGAGAAGTCTCGACGAATCAATGCCTCTAGTTCAATCAGTATATATGTGTTGAAGGGATCGTACTGTATGTTTACTATATCAGACGATTCTTGCAGGCACTTCATTTGTATATAGGAAATCGTGACGCGTAGTTGCTAGACGCCAATCTTGATTCGTTGGTTAGTTAAGTTGAAACTAGATTCAACTAATTATAGCTCTAGGGCCGAGTTTAAACCACAATGTGTTGTGGGCCCACGACTAGCTTACACCTGAACCATCGAGGGTCACACTGCTCGTGTACTAGAGATCCTTAATGCAACGAGCTAAGATTAATTAGTTAATCTTAGTGTAATTGGAAGTCAATGTGATTGAGTCCAACATTCGTAATTGTTAATTACTGATGAGAATAAGTAGAGGAAAAGAATTCGACGGAAATTTAATGAACCTTATGCATTGTGAAGTTTCCCGATTTAGCAAGTTCTAAATTAGGGTTTCCAATTTCAGAAATTGGTAAATTGCAAAGTGGTCCTCGTATCGACGAGAATTTGTACATGTCGTCAAAATATAATTGTTATATTTTTGCGAGCATTGGTTTGTTAGAAACGAGCCGAGAAAGAGAGTGGACTTAAGCTGTTGGTCATAGCCCAACTTAAGGTCTGTTAGGGTTTTTACAAGGAGCATATAAATAGAATTTATATGTCATGTGAAAGGAACAAAAAAAAAAACAAAAAACAACGAAACGTAAGAATGAAACCCTAGCCTCTCTCCCTCCATCATCCGTCCACCTTGCAGCCGAAGCCCTACCTCCGCCACCAGCTGCTGCGCCCCCGCCAGTCGCCGCCGCATCGGCATCTTCCTTTTCCCTGCGTTCTTCTTCGTTGTACTTTGCCTATCACGTATCTAGTGCAGTGTTGGTAGTGGATTGAATATACGAAGAGAAACCTAAGAGGAGGAAGATAATTCTGCCACCAACGCTGCCACCAAGGTCATCTCCACGCGCCACCACGCGCCACCACAAGCCGGTGATGCGAGAAGGCAATTTTGAAAAACTTCTCTCGGATTTTCTGCACAGTCCAGCGAGAAAATTCGCCATAAATCAAACATTGATCGGATGGACATGAAATTTTGACAGAAGCTTGAAAACTAATGGGTCTACATTGTTCCAAAAGAAATTGTGCATCCAGGCAGTAACCATGGAGATATTGAAGTCGGAGAAGTCCTTTAATTTCATATCAGAAAAGAGGTTGGATCAGTGGGAGTGGGAAGAGCAGCTAGCCATCTTCTCGAGTCTTCGTTCGATTCACGCTTCAAGGGTAACATCTCGTTTTCCCTAATTAATATACATATATTAATTAATTTATATTAATTGAGATTAATGTATGTTAATTGATTATTGAATCACATGAATCTATATGTTCGATTTTGTGTTTATGTGAATCGTTCGTTGAGCATGTTTATTATTTGATTTCATTTTGCGAGCATGCTATGATGATTTAATGTATGTTAATTTATTTAAATTAATTATATACCCGATCATGTTTGTCGGTGATTGGAAGCGAAAATGTATGCAATTAGTTGTTATTAATGTGCACGTGTTGATTTATATAAATTAGTTTATATAAATAAGATATAAATTTTTATTTTCCCAATACCCAATACCTGGACCCCTCCAATCTCTTCTGGTCCTTCCCATTCTCCTACAGCTCATGCTTATTTCATTGGACAGCAAGATCCGACAATTGGCCACTCCTCCACTGCCTACAACTATCGTCCACAACAACATGTAAACTGTTCCAACAGTTCATCGAACAGTGCTCCCCTACAGCCAACAGATCTTGTACTCATCTGTACAGATTGACACTCCAGTCATCGAGCGAACTTCAGTTGTTTATGGACACAGGAGCCTCATCTCACATGGAACCACACTCTAGTAAATTCCATTTGATTTTTAATCCTTGTAGTGATTTCCCCAAGCATGTTATCATTGTTAATGGATCTACCGTCCCTATGACTAAAATTGGCCACACCATCCTACCTTGTAACCCGTTTCCTCTAACCAATGTCTATGTCACTCCCCACATTATTAAGAATCTTGTGTATGTCTGCAAATTCAATAGAGATAATTCATGTTCGGTTGAATTTGACCCTTATGGTTTTTTTGTGAAGGACCTCCAGACTAGAGCAGTCATTCTTAGGTGCAATATCTCCGGTGATTTATACCTTATTGGCGTCCCTTCTCCCAGCCCATCCCCAACTACCCTCATTTCTCACACTACACCTTTTTCTCCCACTACATGGCATCGTCATCTCGGCCACCCAGGAAACCCTGTTATGTCTCATCTTTTTACTTCCAAATTTATTTCTAATACCAAAGACCCACGGGAGTCTCTTTGTAATGCTTGTCAATTAGGCAAACATTTTCGTTTACCATTATATACTAGTCATTCTATTACCGTTGCACCGTTTGAAATTATTCATGTTAATTTATGGACCTCTACCATTTCTAGTATTTGATACGATCCACAAAAGCTCAAAGAAGAAGAATTGGAAGAAGTGCAAGCGTACGAGTTTTAAGAGGATATTTGAGTTTTCCTTGGAGAAGAAAGGCTGGAATCAAATGTTTGAGATGTGTATGGTTTGGAACTGGAAGAAAAGAAAGAGAAGAATTCGTTGGACAAGTTGAATTACATGCATCTGAGATTCTCGCCTATTCTGGCAAAGTTTACCATTCGGCTTATAACTCACTCATCTGATGTCCATTTAATATAATTCAAAATGATTCGGAAAGCTAGCTGAAAGCTCTGCAACATTTATGTTTTGATCCGAGAGAGATCCGAAGTGGAACATTGTCCAAATCGAGCTTTGAGGGCATGCACGTGCACATCCAAATGTCTACGCAAGTTTAGAAGGGTGACCGAGAAGTCGACCTAAAGACCAAGTTATTTAATTAATTTATTCCGCTTTTATTTAAGATTTATTATGTTTTTATTATTTTAGAGTTCTTTAATGGTTAGGATTTGCTTATTTATTTATTTCCTTATTATAGTTTAGGTAAGAGTCATTTTCCTTGTGAAAAAAGAGTCTTTTTAGACCATATGAATAGGTTGCCAATTTGGCTTATTTTAATGGACGAATTTTAATGATATTTTGAGTATTTGGTGATATTAATTCTCCTTCGCTGTTCTATAGCAATCTTCAGGATTTTACAAGTGGATTCTTGTAACTTTCTTAGCTAATATTCCACCTTGATAATAATGGTTTCTAGCTCTTTATAGCTATGGGGTCATTATTCCTTGCTTCCGCCAACCTGAATCATTTGTTTTTGGATGTCTTCAATCTTGCTTCCGCATGAGGTATTGGGTCCCGTAACGAGTTCTACGGGGTTCGTATCAGTATTTCTGGTTTCAAATATTACATTGTTTTATTAGATGACTTCACCCACTATACATGGACTTTCCCCATCCACTATATATCTTATGTCTTCGCACTGTTCCAACAGTTCCACAAACTCATACAAACCCAATTTCAGCACCCCATTAAAGCCTTACAGTGTGATAATAGACGTGAATTGAAAAATACCGACTTTCAAACATACTTTGCCACACACGGTATCTTACACCGTTTCTCATGTCCCCACTCTTCACCTCAAAACGGACATGGCGAATGCATGATCCGCACCATCATAAACATGATTCGATCACTTTTCTTTCAAGACACCCCCCCCCCCTCCCAAAACCTATTTCATATGGCTATACATCTCATCAACATCCTCCCTACTAAATTGCACACAAAAACGCAGGCCACATGAATCTCTTTACAAATCAAAACCAACCTACTCTCACATTCGTGTCTTCCGCTGTCTCTCTGTTATCCAAATTTAACCGCCACAACCCCTCACGAACTCCCCCCCCCCCGCTCTACTCCTTGTGTCTATCTTGGTCACCCCTCCTCACACAAAGTTTATTGTTGCCTCGATAGGTCCACCGGTCGAATGATTATAACTGTCATGTGATCTTTGATGAAACTTGTTTTCCATTTGCTGAATCCACCAACTCATTAGAAAACTCCCCCATCTCTGATATGACCGAACCCTCTTCTCCTTCTTCCGCAGCCTAAAACAGCCCGACCTATTATCACGCCCAACTGTCCCAACAGTTCGTCCGATAGTACTACAGCACTAACTACTGCCCCATCCAACTGTCCCAACACTTCGTCTGACAGTACTACAGCACCGACCTCAATTCCACCCATCCTCCCCAACCTGACTGAACCCTCACACCTAGTAGAACCACAACCCCCCCCCCCCCCTCCCAAACATCCCATGGGGACACACAACAAGACGGGATTCAAGAACGTAAAATTCCCTTCTCCATCACCGGGGCTACCTCATCCCAAGTCCCACTACATACCGCCATGTCATCCTTGATCCAAATTGGGGTATGGGGATGCTTAAGGAATATACTACTTTGATAAAAAATAACACATGGGATATTGTGCCCTGCCCCTCTACTAATAATTTCATAAGAGGCAAGTGGTTGTATAAATAGAAATTGAAGGCTGATGGTTCATTAGAATGGAATAAAGCGCGATGGGTTGTTTGCGGTTTTGATCAATGCGCTGGTATTGATTTAGATGAAACATTCAACCCGGTGGTAAAACCAGCAACTTTTCGGACAGTTCTCAGCATTGCTACCACTCGCTCATGGCTAGACCATCAACTCGACGTTAAGAATGCATCCCTCCACGGCAACCTCTCTGAAACAGTGTACTGCGAGCAGCCACCAGGTTTTGTTGACCCTACTCGTCCCACTCATGTGTGTTGTCTTCAAAAGGCTCCTCTATATGGATTCAAATAGGCGCCACGTGTGTGGTACAAGCGGTTTGCCGACTACATCACCTCTCTCGGATATATCGAGTGCAAATCGGTCACCTCCCTATTTTTGTATCGCACTGGTTCCTCTGTTTCTTACCTCATACTGTATGTTGACGACATTGTTCTAACAGCTTCCAGCACAGTCACTCTTCTGTCCATCATTACCAAACTCGACCAAGAATTTTCTATGAAAGACCTACGGCCCCTACATTACTTTCTTAGCATATCTGTTACATGGTCGTCCGATGGGATGGTCCTCTCTCAACGTAAATATACCGAGGAGATCCTTGAACGCGCTAAGATGACTTCATGCAACCCGTGCCTCACCCCAACGAATACTAAAACCAAATTTTCTGCCAACTCTGGCCCTTCTGTCGCCGACCCTTCTCTTTACCGGAGTTTTGGTGGCGTCTTCAATACCTCACCTTCCCACGGCCAGACATCTCTTATGCCGTGCAACAAATATGTTTTTTCATACATGATCCCCGGGAAACTCACATGGCAGCTATCAAAAGAATCTTGCAATGTCTTCTCGGCACTCTTGACTATACGCTTCACATCTACCACTCTCGAGAGATGTATCTTATTGCGTACTCTGATGCCAATTGGGGTGGATGCCTTGACACTCACCGATCTACTTTGGGCTATTGTGTCTTTCCGGGCGACAACCTTATCTCCTGGTCCTCCAAACGAGAAGTGACTATATACCGCTCAAGTGCGGAGGCTGAATACAGGGCTATAGCAAATGTCGTTACTGAAACGACATGGGTGCGTAAGCTTCTGACCGAAATACTATGTCCACCGAAGAAAGCAACCATTGTCTATTGCCACAATATGAGTGCTATCTATCTGTACATCAACCCGAATCAACATGCACGCACCAAACACGTGGAACTTGACATACAGTTTGTCTGGGACAAAGTCGCCTTGGGACACGTTCGTTTCCTCCATGTCACGTCCACACATCAGTTCGTTGACGTCTTCACCAGAGGGCTTCCTGCCCCACTCTTTCAAGAATTTTTCTCCAGTCTGCGGGGGTGTATTAGCCGATTTATGTACTAATATATATTATAGATAAATATTGTAATATTGGCATGTATATCTTCTAGTTATTTTTTTGTAAATGGTTAGGGTTTTCACACATGTAATGTATTACAACAAACGTGAGAGAGAATTAATTCTCTCCTTCTCCAAATATTCATCTTCTATCAGATAGTGAGAATGATGTAAAGGCACGTTATGACTGTCAAGACAATCCACGAAGTTTCAAGGTGGGAGACCTTGTGTTGAGACGAGCAAACGCCTTAAAATATACGGGCAAGTTAGAAGCTAACTTGGAAGGCCCCAATCTGGTTACGAAGGTCATAGTTGCAAGATCTCTCTAGAAGAAGGTCCCACAGACATGGAACATGTGTCACCTTCCGATGTTCTATGCTTAGCAAGTTCCCTCCATTGGTGGAGGTCAAAAATTTTATAATTCAAAAAATAAAAATAAAATAAAAAAGATGATAGATAGAGAAAGGGTAGATATTTAATTGGTTTGTATCTTTTTCTTGTTTTCGTGAATAAGTGGATTTTTCCCGGAGGGCCTTTGGCCCCGTGGTTTTTTTTCCCCACCTTGGGGGTTCCCAGGTTAAAAAAAATCTCGTGTCTCTTGTCATTCACTTTCTAGTCTTAATTTGCAAACATGTTTATACACGCATGCAATACATAAACAATAATGAAAATTTGCTATGGGTTGGACGATTCCCGGGGCCTCAGCCTAAAAAATTATTCAGATCGCTAAGGGTTGGAAGATTCCCTCGGCCATGGCCCAAAAGGTAGGTATGTTTTCTAACGGTTCGAAGATTCCCGCGGCCTCGATCGAAAAGGTAGTTAAGTTTGTTAAGGGTTGGAAGATTCTCGCGGCCTCGGCTAAAAAATAATTGAGATTGCTAAGGGTTGGGAGATTCACATGGTCTCGACCCAAAAAGTAATTGAGATCGCTAGGGCAGGAAGATTCCCGCGGCCTTGGCTCAAAAAGTAGTTAAGTTTATTAAGGGTTGGAAGATTCCCGCGATCTCGGCCCGAAAAGTAGTTGAGATCGCAAGGGTTGGAAGATTCCCGCGACCTTGCCCCAAAAAGTAGTTAATTTTGCTAAGGGTTGGAATATTCCCGCGGCCTTGTCCCTAAAAATACTTAAATTCGCTAAAGGCTGGAAAATTTCCGCGGCATCAGCCCAAAAGTAGTTAAATTCGCTAAAGGTTGGAAGATTCCCGCTATTCCGGTCCAAAAAAATAGTTAATTTCGTTACAACCTCGACCCGAATAAAGTTATTAAAAATCGTGAGGGATCAATAGTAAAAGGAATGTATGGCTTAAGGGGCTCTATCAAAACCCGAGTGAATTATGAAGGTCCTGATATGCATAAAACTAAGCGAGTTCGAATTATTTGCATAAAAACGATGAAACTAACAAGAGGAAACAAAGGAGTGGCATGATTTGAAAAAATAATACAACCCGAAAATCAAAAGTCGTGCAAAGAACAAGCAGAGGATTGTAGCAGCAGACAAAATAGCAAATTGTACAGGCATAAGAAAGGAAATAAGAAAATAAATAGAAGCTGGTCTAGAACTCATTCCGGCGACTTCTCTAGGACTTTGTCGATCCCAACTTCGTCTTCATCATTGGTAGGATCATAGGCGTCGACCACGAGGCCGGTCTCATCTTCTTCATCATCATCCTCGCCCACTTGAGATCTAGAGGGCCAACGTGGGTTGTTGATGTCGGGATAGGACATACTCGATTCGCCACCGAGGAAAATATTTGCACCCATCATGCTAAATCTACCTTCTCTTTTGGGTCGCCTCCCCAACCAGGGATATTCTTACTGGCTTTCTTAGACATCTCCTTCTCGTCTAGCTTAAGAGGCAATCAGGCGACATCGGTCTCTAGCTGCGAAACTCGACTCCCCTCCGACCAGAAAAACTTGAAGATGGACACGGTCTGCGTGAAAAATAGCATCAACTTCCAAAGTCGGGCGAGGAAGGATTTGACGAACTCGTCTCGAAAGTATTCCCCGCGAGTTGAAAGGAGGAATTCCGTATGGCCCGCGCGGTGCCCTTCTTCATAACGCAAAGAGTTGTTATCCATCACCTCGGATAGTTAGCTCAGGGTTTGCTTATGCTCCTCTTTCATGAGCGAAGTCTTCTCTTTAAGAGAATCCTTCTCAACGCGAAGGTTGTTCAAGTCATCTTCCAGCTTCTCGTTTTGCTTCTCCAACACCTCTTTTTCCTCGCACAACTGCTGGAGCTTCGTTTGTAGTGAACTGTAAGCCTCTCAGAGAGTATCACTCCGCTGGGAAGGGCAAGTCACCCAGATAGTGTTCAGTTGTACTATAACGAAAGATATATAAAAAATTAGACAAGAAAGTGTTAACTTATAAGTACAAGCAAAGATTTAGCTTAGCCAGGTGATAGTTGGATAGGTCAATTCGCGCATCTAGGTTCATTTTGCACCAAACATCACGATCTCTGGGGGTCGCTTGCTGTCGGAGGACTCGTCCAATCTCAAACGCATCTTCGCATTTAGCAAAGCTATAACCTTCCCAGCTCCCACACTAATGCTAGACCCAGCTGCGCCTCAGTACGGGTACTGGAGCTAAGGTCGATCATGTTGGACGGCCTAGAAGTGGGGACAATTCGGCTTTTCTTACGAGATGGGGCACCAGGCCCGGTCTCTCTGTTATTTTTTGTCTGAGATATCCATCTCAACGATAACTTCAGCGTTATACTAATTGTAACTTATGCCTAGTTTGGACTATAACGGGAGATTTCGCTGAGGGTTGTTTTATACTAAGACTAGCTAGCTCCCTACTTGAAAGGGGGAGAGGGAGAGGCGGGCGACGAAGAAGAAGGGTTTAAGGCCATAACTATAAGATCTAGAAATAAGAGTGTTAGAATTATTTCGTGCAAATTAATTATAAATTTGTGTCCGATAAATCCCAGATTCAGTTTTAGCTACTGTTCTACTGTTTTACGAAGAGTTGCAACAGTTAATGGAACAGTAATAAAAAGACACAAATTTTAAAGTGGTTCGGATACAATTGTACCCTACATCCACGGGGACCTGCAAATGAAATTCACTAATTTTTAGTTTTACGAATACAGTAATAGGACTTAATCGAAAATGCAAAGACTCCCTCTTTGTCGACGCCGTTCTTGTATCCTACGCTGAATTGTCAATCTTCACTTTGCAGCACGTCCCTTTCCGCACGGTTGAAATTTCTTCAACGCTGAGTCCCTCAGTCGGCGGATCGACCTCCTCCCGAGATCTTCTGAGTTCTTCTCCCGAAGAACCGATCTTCTTTTCGCGTGAAAGAAGCAAATCGTTTGCTGTGTTTTTCTTCTCGAATAAGATCACAACTCAGGTGCAGCAACGCAAGAGCAGAAAAAGTTTTTCTCTCAAATAAAAGGGACGACCTATGACGACGTTGATGCTGCTCTTCTTATACTTCCTTAGTTGTATTAGTAGAGCCCTACAAAATTAGAGCCCATTAGGTTAGATAAATTCTTCACGTAAGGAACAAGGAATTATGACAACAAGGAAAGTCTTAGCCAAATAAATTCCTTGTTAATCAAACACTAAGGTAATTAAATAAATTAATGACAAAATAAGAGTTTAAAGAACTAAGGAAACTTCCCTAGTTTTTATACACGTTTTTCGTACACGTCTTGAAAAACCGAAATAGAATCCTCTCGGATTCTAACAATCTCCCCCTTTGTCATCTATTTATTATAATCAAGTCCTCCCCCTTGATCAAATACCTGACAAAACATTAGACTGCATAATAGAGTAACTGTTAGAACAGTTAAAGGAAAAAGCAGTTAACGAAACAAGAAAAAAGTTAAGCCTAGCAGACTATTAGAGGCCGTTGTTCAGAAAATCAATTCGACAACCACAAAAAAACTACTCCAGAATATATTCAGCATCAACGAACAACTCCTCGTCATCATTCGTATCAACTTCAGCTGTTGTACCATCAACTGTTGGAACAGTTGGAGCAACAACAGTTCAGTAGTAGTTCCAGCAGCTGCATCAGCTCCCCCTGTATGTGGTTCCTCCTGGGTTGATGCTTCGTTGTCAACTCCCCCTCAAGAGTAATCTCCCCCTTTCTGAGCAAGGGCAGTAAAATAGTCGAGTTTCTCCTTAGTAAAAACGACCTCGAAAATCAGAGACCCCACTAGGTAGGTTGGCATAAAAATCATGAACCACTTGACAGACGCCACCGGGTTTGATGCGCTCGGAGAAAGAACCGAGAATTAAAAGCATCGACAGCAGAGATAGGCACCACGGGATCCGGTGCAGAGTGACCTGCGGTGGTGCGAGTAGCGGAAGGCGAGGCAGAGTGAGTAACGCGTCGACGAGAGCGGCGAGGTGGCGGGGTGCAGGTGAGGCCGGTTTGGGTGGTTGCGATGGCGGTGCACACGGTGGTGGTGACGATTGGGCAGCCGGCGAGTGTGGCAGTAGAGGAGATGGTGGAGAATAGATGAACGGTCACGGCGGTGAGACTGGCGGCGACAGCGGTGGAGAAAACCTAGGGACCAAAATTTTCAGCGGAGGCGGCCGTGAGAAGGAGTGGGGGCTCCCAAAAGGCAAGAGGCACGGCATCCAACGGCTCTTCGAAGGCAGGGCGGTCATCGGAGCGGCGTCGCGGCGGAGGAGCTGCCGAAGACGCGGTTGCTGGTCGAGATGGTTGTCGTTTGGACGAAGAAGACGATCCACCGGTGCTTTTTCGTTTCCCCATAACTGTGCTCTTGGATTCCTTTGATTTGAGTGCAGATTTGTGATTTGCTGCAAAGGAGAAAGAAGGAAAAGAGAGCAGTAGAGAAGAAAACCAATATGGAGAAAAAAAACGAAAAGGGGCATAAACATGGGTAACTGTTGGTCTTCTCAGGGGTAGTTTAACAATTAGGAATAGTCAAGTGAGAGAATTGCAAATATAATAATTATGCTCACAATAAATTCAATTAATGAAAATCAAATTCAGATACAGCAACTCTCAACTTTCGCATATGAAGCCCAACACAATTCAAATAAACTTCGAGAAGAAAAAAAATGCTCAGAACAGTGAGTTACTCCGAAGAAATATATTGCCGCCAAAAATTACGAACCCACCCCGGATTTTTTTTTTTTTTTTTTTTTTTTTTTTTTTTTAATAATAAATAAATAAATGCCTAACATGCAGAGGCAAATAACTAAGACGAAAAATAAACGTGGAAAAAAAATGAGTGAATAAACACAAGTGAATAGGATACTATTAGGACTATCAAACCATGGGGTTTATCTTCAATTTTAACAAAAAGCAAGCTCCAAGAGATAGACTAAGGAGACTAACAGCAAATTTAGTATCCTCAAATCAAGCACAAAAACACTCTTATTAGGCAGCATACACACACTATCAAAGGTAGCTTTTTCATGAAGAGCAGAGCAATTAAAATAGCGAGATAGTTATGATCGTGCAATGTGTAGTCCCCTGGGCTTTCTAATTGAGTCGTGTAGTGAGTGTTCGGTCATGTGGTTTACCGGCTCGACTCAAAAAGGCTTCGAACTATTCACTGACCGCATATAAAATTTATAATGGTCGTGCAATGTGTAGTCCCTTGGGCTTTCTAATTGAGCCTTGTAGCGAGCTTTCGGCCACGTGATTTACTGACTCAACTCAAAAAGGCTTCGAACTATTCACAGACCAGTTGATTGACATTTTATATATAGAATTAACGAAAATTCAAGAGTAGCTTTCACTCATTTGAAGCGGCAGCTTTTCCTTATGAGTGTGTTCAACCATGACAAGACTGTGAAGGGTAGTAAATAAGCTAAAGCCTCTGTAGCTATCATTTGGGGATTGATGAAGTTCTACCTCACAAGATTCGAAAGTACAGATAGTATCCAATACACAAGGGGTCTCATCACATGCAATATGTCTAATGCATAACCTAGATGAACAAAATGCAGTATGCGTGATGTGTCCATAAAACTTTTAAAAGTTGCAAGTCTGGACACAGACTGTTGCAACAGTTTATGCAACTGCACAGGTCAGACAATACAAATTCCAAGCGAATTTCGCAAGGAATCAAACCTTTGTGCATCTAGGGGTTTAGTAAAGATGTCAGCAAGTTGTTTCTCCGTTGTGACATACTCTAATGAGACAGTTCCTTCCTCTACAAGATTTCTAATGAAATGGTAGCGAATTTCAATATGCTTAGTTCGAGAGTGCTGTACTGGATTCTTGGAAATATTAATTGCACTCATAATGTCACAATAAATATGCAATAAATCTTGACTAATACCATAATCACATACCATTTGTTTCATCCATAAGAGTTGTCTCGTCCATAAGAGTTTTTTGTTGTACCAGGACACGAGATTGTTCCCAAGATAGAGGCATCCTCCAGTTGTGCTTTTTCGATCGCCTGCATCACCTGCCCAATCAGCATCGCTAAAGCCTCGGGTTTGAATTCCTTTTTCTACCGAACCAATGACTTGATCCACTGGATGATTCTTCTTGACTCTTCTTGAGGGTTCCGTGTGAGTTTGATCATCCAATTCGAGAGACCTGACTTCAGCTTCGTCTCCTGTTTCAGAATTGACGTCACTTTCTTCTGAAATGGTAGAGGCTGCATCAACTGTTGGAACTGTTGGTGCGACACTGGAGCTGTTTTCCAATTCCTTTGTTGGTTCCTCTTCCAGTGGTCCAGCAGAGACAAGAATATAGCAGTTGTCAGATGCTCGAGTTCCTTGAATAACACAATTCTCGTCTTTGTCTAATACTCGACATGCGAATTTGTTGAATCTGACTTCAAGATCTTGATCACATAGCTGGTTGATGCTTATCAGATTTGACGTGAGTCCTTCTACAAGTAGTACATTCTTCAGCTTTGGGAGATTCTCATGATTTAGCGATCATTTCCCTAGCACTTCACCATTTTTTCCGTTTCCAAAGGTGACAGCTCCACCAGTGATTTGTTGATAGTTTTTCAGAAACTCTTTAACACCGGTCATATGTCGTGAACACCCACTGTCAAAATACCAATCATTAGTAGTACTTGCTTTTAAAGAAGTAATCGCAGATAAGCATTTAAACGTGGACTTTTCAACCCAAATTTTTTGCTGAGGTCTATTGGAAATATCAATTTTATTTTTGGGTTTTTGAGAGGGTGAAGGAAAATAATCAGCCCTAGCAGAGTAAAGAGAACGAGCCACAAGCTTTTTCACAAGTTTTAAATATTTGAAGCATCTAGGACGTATGTGACCTGGATTTTGACAGAAAAAACAAGTGGGAATAAACCTTTTCTTTGAATGGTGTTTCGTTGCTTCAACAGTTGCAACTGTTTGTGAGACAGAAGCTTGTTTAACAAAGTTGATTTTTCTGTTTTGATCTTCCTTTCGCTTTAGATCAACTTTGGGTAGCTGACTCCCTCCTATGCCTAGACGATTATAGTTTGGCTTGTTGTTGCTTAAGATTTCATCTAGATTACCTCTACCCAAGTTCAATTTTGCAATTGCTTCTTGAGTTTGAGTAAGTTTAGCCTGCAAACTATTTTTCTCTTGATCACTAGATATGATCCTTTCCTCAAGAGTAGAGATTCTTACCTTTAGTGTCTTGTTTTCCTCTATAAGCACAAACTTCTCCTTTTCCAGGAAGTTATTTACCTTAACGACGTCGAGCCATTTTTGGTACATTTTTTCATATACCTCCTTTACTTCATCCAAGGTTGGTTCTTCCTCATCACTGCTGCTGTTCGGATCCTCCGCAAAAGAAGAATTTTCGTTTAGATTTTTGTCATAATCAGAACACATATTTTCATACCTGGATTCTGTTTCACAGTCTGTTGCAACAGTTGAAGCAACAGTTGATTCTGAGTTGTCCAGAGGAACTTTGCTGGATTCTGTTTCACAGTCTGTTGCAACAGTTGAAGCAACAGTTGATTCTGAGTTGTCCAGAGGAACTTTGCTGCTGAATGCTACAAAGTTAGTGACTTGATCGTTGTTTCCTTGGTCATCATCAGATTCTTCTTCATCGCTCCAAACAGTAGTAAGTGATATTTTCTTCTTTTTCTTCAGGGTGTTTGCGCATTCTGATTGAATGTGACCAAAACCTTCGCATTCTCGACATTGTATTCTTCTTGGTTTTGACTCCTCTGAGTTATCTTGATTTGAATTTCTCCTCGAATTTTGAAAGTTCACGGTTTTCCCTGTGCTTGGAAAATTTCCCCTTTTACCGATCTTTTTGAGAAATTTCCCAAAATTTTTCGATAGTATTGCCAAGGATTCCTCTACCGTCTGCTCATCTTCTTGAGTTGACGAATTTTGGGGTGTTGCATATGAAGTTTCTGCTTGAAAGGCTATCTTCTTTTCTCTAGGCTTTTCACGATGATTTTCACCATGATTGAGTTCTTGTGCCAGAAGTTTCCCCATGAGTTCGTCTAGTTTGAGCGTGTCAACATCTCTGACTTCTTCAATGGCAGCAATTCGGTAAGCAAATCTTTCAGGTAATGAGCGCATCGCCTTTCTCACCAATTTGCTTTCAGAGTAAGGTTCACCGAGTGCATATGATTCATTGGAGATATCACATAATTTAGCATGGAAGTCAGTGATCGTCTCATTCTCTTCCATCTTCAAATTTTCGAACTTGGTGGCCAGCATTTGTAACTTCGACGTCCTCACAGTTGACGTTCCTTCGTATGTAACTTGAAGGATTTCCCAAGCTCTTTTAGCAGATTCACATGACGCTATTAGTTTAAATTGATTATCATCAACACCACTAAATATTGCGTTTAGGGCCCTTGAGTTGTAGTTTGCGAGTAGTATCTCTACGTCACTCCAATCTGCTTCTGGTTTGAAAACTTCCATTTTGTCTTCTCCTTTGACCATGGGAGGTGTCCAACCAGTTATGATGGCGCGCCATGCTCTCTCATCTATGGATTTGATAAACATCTTCATTTTTGATTTCCAATATGAGTAGTTTGATCCGATTAGGAGAGGTGGGCGAGTAGTTGACGATCCTTCTCGTTGAGTATTCATATCTGCACAAAATAAGAGTAGTTAGTTCCCAAAATCTCACTAGATGTATTTAGTGACAGGCTCTGATGCCAATTGTTAGAATTATTTCGTGCAAATTAATTATAAATTTGTGTCCGATAAATCCCAGATTCAGTTTTAGCTACTGTTCTACTGTTTTACGAAGAGTTGCAACAGTTAATGGAACAGTAATAAAAAGACACAAATTTTAAAGTGGTTCGGATACAATTGTACCCTACATCCACGGGGACCTGCAAATGAAATTCACTAATTTTTAGTTTTACGAATACAGTAATAGGACTTAATCGAAAATGCAAAGACTCCCTCTTTGTCGACGCCGTTCTTGTATCCTACGCTGAATTGTCAATCTTCACTTTGCAGCACGTCCCTTTCCGCACGGTTGAAATTTCTTCAACGCTGAGTCCCTCAGTCGGCGGATCGACCTCCTCCCGAGATCTTCTGAGTTCTTCTCCCGAAGAACCGATCTTCTTTTCGCGTGAAAGAAGCAAATCGTTTGCTGTGTTTTTCTTCTCGAATAAGATCACAACTCAGGTGCAGCAACGCAAGAGCAGAAAAAGTTTTTCTCTCAAATAAAAGGGACGACCTATGACGACGTTGATGCTGCTCTTCTTATACTTCCTTAGTTGTATTAGTAGAGCCCTACAAAATTAGAGCCCATTAGGTTAGATAAATTCTTCACGTAAGGAACAAGGAATTATGACAACAAGGAAAGTCTTAGCCAAATAAATTCCTTGTTAATCAAACACTAAGGTAATTAAATAAATTAATGACAAAATAAGAGTTTAAAGAACTAAGGAAACTTCCCTAGTTTTTATACACGTTTTTCGTACACGTCTTGAAAAACCGAAATAGAATCCTCTCGGATTCTAACAAAGAGGATCAGGGAATATTTGTACTAGGAGAGATTCGAGAAGTAAGGGAAAAAAGAGTTCGTGTATGGTGGTTCTTAATACAACGGCAGACGACGGAAGCAGCTAAAGGCGGCGAAGGAAGCTAGGAGGCGGCATAGCATATTTCGAATTCTGGAAAGGGGGAGGAAGAAATGAAAGATATATATATATATATATATATATATATATATATATATATATATATATATATATATATATATATATATATATATATATATATATATATATGTATATATATATATATATGTGTGTGTGTGTGGAAAGATGGGCGGGGAAATGAAGAGTCCTCGCTTAGGAGCCATTGATTAAAATAGCAAATTATTTCGTGAATTATGTGCGTTGTACTATTTAAATCGTTTCAACAAACCTAAAACTATTCAAATTGAGATAAATAAAGTTTAAATATTTATACGGTTACCACCATGGGATAAAGATAGTAATAATTTGGTGAAAGATATTGCATAATGGTAGAATTAATAGTTTTCATCTTTTTAAGTTATTCTTTAGTGATTATGTGTTTTGAACTATTTTAATATACTAGGAGCTTAACCTAGACTCATTTAAATTGAGATACATAATTTTTAAAATTTTATATTTCGTTACCAACAAGAGATATATGATTTAAATGAAAAAGTATTAGAAATATAGTAAAGGTCAATAATAATTTTTATTTTTTAAGTTATTGTTTCGTGAATTATGTGGTTTGAACTTTGAACTAATTTAGTTGTTGTAACTAATCTAAACCCATGTAGACTTGGGTAATAATTTACAAGATATCTATTTTTTATTACTTATCACTAGAGAAAATATATAAAAGGGGAAAACGAAATTTTATAACCGTAAATAATATTTTTATTTTTTTAAGTTATTGTCCAATGATTTATGTGTATCGAACTATTTCAATTACTTTGACTATTTTTAAACCATTTAAATATGCTTAAATAATTTTTAAAATACATACATTTCTACAACCACGAGATTACATATTTAAAAAATAAGTGAAACGGGATTTTACAGTGATAAACTAATAGTTTTTGTATTTTCAGTTAATATTGTTTGATTAATTATGTGTGCTGTACTATCTTAATTGTTCTGACAAACCTCTAAAATTCAGATAAATAATTTTTAAAATATATATTTCGTTACGAAAACTAACTAAAATATTTTATTAAATGTGGTAAAAAATATAATCGAAAATAATAATTTTCGATTTTTAAACTATTGTTTTGTGAATTGTGTGTGCTTTAGAATTTTAATTATTTTGACAAACCTAAACCCATTCAAATGGGATATATTAGTTTTAAAATATTAATTTCGTAACCACAACTAGATAAAAGATTCAAAATTGGGTAATTTTTTCTTTTTTATAATTGTAAAATAGTAATTGTATTTTTTTATGTTATTGTTTGGTGAATTATGTCTAATTTAATTACTTTGATAAACATAAAATCCATTTAAATTGGAATAAATAATTTTAAAATATTTATATTGTTGCCACCACTAGATACAAAAGCTACAAAAATAGTAAACGATATTTATAATGGGGGAAATAATAATTTTCATTTTTTAAGTTAGGGTTAAATACAGTTTACACCACTAAACTATACACTCTATAACACTTACCCACTAAACTGTCATTTCTAACACTTACTCCACAAACACAATTTAATTTGTATTTTAAATTCAAATACATTATTTTTTTTCTTCTATAGACATAAATAACTAAAAGAATAATTAAATTATACAACGAAAATATGTGTTGAAAAATGCAATATGCTTGCTACATATTGTTGTTGGAACAATTAATTGAATATATTCATATCCATCAATTTTAAGAAATCAATACATAACTAATAGTAATCTTAAGTATAATTCAACAAATGGCAAAGAACAAAAATAATTTGAAAATGCATATTTAACATTAAAAAGATTGTTGTAATATGGCATTTTACTTGTTATATTTTTTGGTATAATTTCACCACATTTATTTGCATATTTTTCGAGATTATTTTTAAATTTCCAATTATTTTTTTGCCAAAATTTATTGTTTTCCAAGTTGTTTCATCAAAATGCAAATTGCATACAACAACAAAATACAAAATACAATTTGCAGCAACAAGTTACAAAATGCAACATCAAAGTGAAAAATACAAACAAAATGATAAACAAACACCAATTTGCAATAATAAAATAATACTAAAATAATAATATTATATTACAGAGAGAGAGAGGATATGAGATTTGTTTCCCTCATATTCCAAAATAATAATTCTCATATATATTTTTATTAGGGGTGTTTTTGACAGTATATAAATAATAAGGTTAATAAAAATTGGAACTTATGACTTGAATTTATTTACATAGAATCTAATATAGAGAAATCTGTAGCAATTTGACCAAAATAAAAATATCAATTCGAAATTGTACAAATAGTTTACTTTCAAAGTAATCCTATAAAATTTAATTTAGTGGAATATATAATTGTTATCATTCATTACATACAATATCTAATGCATAATAATAAATTATAATCACACATTTTTCTTAGATAACATACATCATTAAGTAATTTTGTTCGACTGAAAAAAAAATGGTTAATCATGATTTATTGTCATGAATCGCCAATACTTTTTTATGGGGTGGTTTTGGTAGGGTTACCGAGCATTTTATTCAATGTCGTGTACTGATCGTATCTTGCGATATTGTAAAAGTCTTTATTTTTATCGTACCAACAATTACGGTATACCGTTACTTTCGGTACAGTATAACCGGTACGTGGTACTATACCTTACCATCCATTTTGTTGATGAACTCGGATGATAAAATAATTAAATGGAATTCTAAATCAATGCAACAAATTAAACAAACGGAATTGACAATTAACCAATATATCTAAGGGGACATACATTTTGCAATTGTATTAAAATATAGTTTTGCTTAGATAACTTATGCTTACTTAGAGATATATACAATATATATACAAACTAATGAGTAAGAAATTTTCATGGTTTAAGTAAAAAAAAAAATAATGTCACAATGCCAAAGAAAAAGGCTGGGAACTCAGGGAAACAAAGGAAAAAGAAAATTGTTGCAAAAAGTATTTCAACAATAAGAGATAGTTAGAGTTTAGAACTAAAAAAAATACGTGAACATTGTAGGGAATCATACTGCTGATTCCTTAGCTTAGTTCATGACTTCATGGTATCGGTTATTCTTCATATTGTGACCCTATAATTAAGCCTTTCACTGAGGCACGATTATAGCTTATAGATTTATTGAGTTGATTATTTCCATAGTTTTAATTACCTCAATATACGTGTGTAATTGTATATAAATATACAAAATCAACTCACCACAAAGTGTGGTAGTTTTCGAAAGTCTTCTCATGGTATCAGCAGACCGGGCATAATCTCTTTTAGCTCAATCTGCTTTCTCTTTTCAATGGCAGCTCGATTTGCCGCTGAAAATTCCCAGACACCAAGTGCAACATTTGTCGCTTGGAAACAAACTGATCAACATATTCTTAGTCTTCTATTATTATCCCTTACCGATGAGGCCATGGTTGAGGTTGTGGGACTCTCCACTGCACGTCAAGTATAGCTTGCCTTGGAAAACACCTTTAGCCACCGTTTGAAAGCTCGTGAAATTTGTAATTCGTCTCAAAGATGACTTGCAAATGATGAAATGAGGCACCCGATCTGTTATGGAGTTTGTACGCACCTTCAAGGCTATTTGTGATCAACTTCTATAGGATGACCCATCAACGACACCGACAAAGTGCATTGGTTTCTCATAGGTCTTTGCTCTGAATTCTCGAGCTTCTCTACGGCTTAAATGGCCGTTACTCCTCTACCCAATTTTTTTTATCTTGTGCCTAAAGAAGAAAACTTCGAGCTTTTCCAAAAATCATTGGAGACTACTGCTTCTTCTCATGCGGCGTACAAGACACCAATCGTCATCATGCAAAGAACCAACGAAACACTTTTTCCCGCAATCAACCAACTCAAAATGGCAGAAATATATATGTCGTGTTGAGAGTCACTACGCAGACGTATGTCGGCAACAGTACGAACGTTCAATTCATGCTCCTGAAGCTCAACTTGCTGAAGCTCTTAATGCATCGTGTTCTGGTTCAGGGAATGAGGCTTCAGACTGGTTTCTAGACACATGTGCCTCTGCTCATATGACTCCAACCCAATCTTCATTGGACTAGTTCACTTTTTATATGGGTAAGGATTGCGTTATTGTCAGGAATGGTGCTTCTCTACCCATAACCCACACTTGTAAAATTTTCCATTCTCGAGACTTTCACTTATTTAGATGTTTAGGTTGTCCTTTATGTTACTAAAAACCTGTTGTCTGAAAAAATAAATGGACCCTAATTCGTGTTAAAAACATAAATGTTGTATAAAATGCGAATAACAGTTTATAGAACATATAGCAGAATAATTATATCACAAATAGACTAAAGCATTCACAAGTAACAACTTGTGAATTCGCCCTAATGGACGTAAAATTATATACGAAAATAGTATTACTAGAATACAAATAAAAGAAGTAACAATCTTCTCTCATATGAAGAGATCACACACTGAAATATTCGTACAACTAAGTCTAGCTCTTTTACTCTACCATAAACAACTGACTAGACATTTCAAAAGATGTACTCGTGAGGAGTACTTACAATGGCTTATATATGTAAATTAAAACTAAATGCTTCTTAGGTTCTTCTCACAAAATACTCTCACATTCTTCTTCTAAAATCAATCTTGTGCCTTGTGGTCTTCGTTCGGTATTTATAGGCGCCATGCTCCACTCCGTTCGCCCACTACCTGAACTCCATTCGCACATGACCTGAAATATTGCTATGCATAAGGAACTACGAATTAGAGGGTTAGTGAGTTAATTATTCACAAAATAATAGGACCACTACTTCAAATAAGTAACCCATGATCTAAATTCAGGTTTTGATAAAGTTAAAACTATAAATATACAATGCGTCTTTCAAACTCCCCATTTTTTACTTTCTGATCAAAACTAAAAATTGTGTTTCTCTCACTGAGTAACATAGTAATAGCTCCCATGAATCAATCATCCAAGAGATAGCAAAATAGAATATTTGAGATAAAATAATCATGACATAAAAAAAAGCTATTTGTTCAACAAATTACAAACACAAAACCAGACAAAAAAAACTAAAAAAATTGTTCAGCACAGAGTATCTAAAGTTACCTCATGGTGGTTGTAGCGGCATCACCATCACTTGCACTTGACCCACTGATGGAAGCTGCATCATCTAAGTCATTAGAGAATCTTCACAGAAAAAATCAGACAAGTCTTCATTCGCCTCAACTCTTCCTCGCCTGCCTCGTGGATTTAAGGGGCGTGAAGTACCTGCATCATGAGTTTGATCTCCTATTTTTTATCAGAAAGAGCAATGCGAAGCATTTCCACCATAGTTTGATGATAAGTAATTTGAGCCAGGGAATGCTGTAGTTGGCAAAGTAAGAGATCTCGAGGAATAGACAAGTTAGTGCCGAAGTTTTCAGATATGTTGTCCACACGAGGATCAACACATTTATTTCCAATGTATTTTGAGCTGATTTAGTAGGGAGAAAGTTATCGCCATTCCAGGGTAGATCTTAGACATGAGGTGCTTTAAGAAAGTGTGGGGAAACTGATATTGCGCAAGATTGTCTGGCTCGTCTTGGGAGAAGTTTTGAGTGAGAAGAGAATAAATGAGCGAGGGATAGAGAAGAAAGGAAGTGGATGAGATCTTTTGAGCAAGGTTCCCTATGATTTTGAAAAAAGTTTGCCAAAGTCAACTCGCACGCTCATTCTCAATTTATACATGAAGACTCCATGGTATTTAATGACCACAGCTATATTTTTGGATGGAATCCAATTCATCACTGTGATGCGGAACTGAACAGAGTAAAAGGCAGTGAAGTAGGAAACTTTGAATTTGTTTTAGGTGAATTGGCCAAGATTTGACGTGATTGCCAGATAAGATTTGACAGACCTCAATGAAATCACTGAAATTGTCTTCATCAATGACTGTGGAAGTGCCTAAATAAGAGTTGATAAGTTTAGGACAGAAGGAATAGATGGAGTTTCGCACAGAAACTTTTCCATAGTTGGGAGAATTTTTCTTTAAAAAAGATGTTTGAAGATTAAAGTAAAATTCTTTGATTATAAAAGGATCATAGGGACGGGTAGATTCAACCAAACCAAGGACGTTTCGTTGGATGAGAAAATCGGTGATTCTATGCTATCAAATTCATCCTTGGAAATTTTCTTCTCATCGATGAACTGACAGTTCATCATTAGAGGTCATTCATGTGAATCAGACTCAAAATAAAAACTGGGGCTAAAGAAGGAATTTTTGCCTCAAAAGGGGTTGATAGATCATTGCCATCAACATGAACTTCTTCTTCGTCTGAGAAATCTTCTGGTACTGACATCTCCTCAGTGGTAGGTGAGTATGCTGGATCAGTTGAGACAGCACCTGAAATGGCATCTTTGGAATCTGGAGAGTTGTGTGTAGAGGAGTCACTCCTTGAAGTCTGGCTGTTCAAGTTTATCTTCAAGGATACAAGAGGAACATCCCAACTGTCATCATCTTTCTCATCTAGTATGGGATTGACAGAAGAATTGTATGGGCTATTGCTTGTGCTCAATGCTGCATTAACCAAAGTCTCCAGGGGATTCTTGGTTGTAGTGGAGATCTCCTCTGTGGTTGGAAACTCCTGGAAGTCTAGAACTGGAATGTCAAGGTGCTCTGCTGATGACATTGCTGAGTAGTGATGAGTGGCCTCATCTTGGTATAGACCAATATCTTCTGTGTCAGGTACAATGTTGTGTACCGAAGGAGAAGGCGTGAGAGCTATTGCTGGAGCTTCAGTCGTATGTTCATCAACATTAGCATGAGCAGGTGACTGCTTTGTCGGCGACCCCTTTGTGATGCAGGTACATTCAGTCTGGAAAGGGGTTAAGTCGCTTGGACCGTCGAGTTGAAAATCGACCAACAATAGAAGAGGGACCCAAATTTGGTGTCAAATATGGTTCAATTAGGTTCAACTCGTCGCCCGGTTCAATGAATCTGATGGGAAAAGTTTCAAAGTTGATTGGATGGACGACAACGGCGAAATTAGGGTTTGCTGGTGCATGTGATGCAGCATTGTCGCCCATATCATTGAAAGCTAGAAATGGATTTCTAGGAGGAGATGCCATAAGTTGTTGTAGTGTTTGCACACAAAATTTTAGAGGGTCTTTATACAGGAAAAATATTGAAAATGAAGTGGGGAAAGAAAGAGGGACAAGTGGAGAATGAATTTTAGGGAAGCTCGTATGTAGGAGAGAGATTTCAATGGTAACAAAATAAAGGAAAATAAAATTGCCATGTGGCACGATCTGGAGTGTAGAGAGTGGGGAGGTGAATAGTTAGACCAATGATTCCATGTATTAAAAACTTGAAACTTAAAGTGCTAGTCACAAACACAATTCTTCCCAAGCACACGTTTTTCTCACATAATATTAAAAGACATTTTATTTTTGAATATATGGTTGAGAAAAATAAGGAAAGCAATTTGCTAAACGAAATAAGAAAATGCTGAATAACACTTATTATCATGTCATAATTTTCACATGGAACATGATCGGGTAATCAACTTGAAGGTTCCTCAGATACTAATATTGACTATCAAAAATAGATAAGTTTAGCTATTGTCTTTTCGTACTTGTGCATTTCACGTGAAACATGATCACGTTTCAATGTGAAATACCTCAAGTTATTTTCTTTGAGTTTAAGATCGGTGAAGCCCTTTTTTTATTGAGCAAACAAGTAGCTAAGTATATGATGGTAAGATAAAAACTCACAGTGACACCAAAGAAAAATATGAATCACAAAACATATCTTGCTATAGATTAGGATGTTTTATTAAGTGTTGTAGCATGTTTCAGTACATTTCATTGAACACACGAGCCAAGAGATCTTCTATGTTCAGAAAATCTGTCATGGTCTAGGGCTTTTGTGAAAATGCCAGCCAATTGGTTTTCTGTATGAATATATTTAAACACACAATATTTTTGTGGCACGCCGTTTACTTTACACTACACCGGAAAATGGTATAAAGATTTTTCTAATAAGTTGCAGCTGAAGACCTTTTGAAAATACGATTTTATTTTTCAAAATAAAGTTCTAGAGAAAGGTGTGGTAAAATTTTCTCTAGTTTTGAAAATACTTGAAGTGGTTCGTTTCAATTTTCGTTCGATAAAAATCTTGTAAAACATTTGAAGTTGAACACTTCATAGATTTAGTCAAAACAATTTCACTCTTTATTTGGTGCCACATTTTCCTTTAAACGTTTTCTTGCTTCGAATAATGAATTCGAGTTGTGGTGGAGCTCTTAAGAAATCAACATTAGAAAATAACAAGAATAGTCGGAAAATATTATATTATACATAAGGGTTAAAATCGTTTCCCGATTACATATTCAAATACTACTGATTACAATCCACTAAAAAGATTAAAGTACCAAAATGGAAGTTAATTAAATGCACATAAATTCCATATGGCTCGATCCCTCAACTCTCCCCAAACTTGGTTCAACTCTGCTCATCGGATCCGAATATTGAGTTCCCTACACCAAGATAACACTTATATGAGCCTTTAAAAAGACTCGGTAACAATCCGGAAGTAATAACAAGGTTTTGAAGAAGTCTTTTAACATAATTTATATATATACACACCGTGGTTATCGGATCGGAAAATATCGGCGTATCGTTTTCCTCCGTGTATCGTATCGTATCGTACGATATTTAACCAACTATTAAATATAATAAAATGTATATATATCTACATAATAAAAATACTATAAAAATATAAAATTTAATATTTTAAAGTCAAACCACTCATTCCTAATTTCTTAAAAAAATAATCTATCATAAAATAGGACAGAGTCATAACTGCTCATAAAAATAACATCAACAAAGTTCAAATTTTGATCTCTAATTTAATAAAAAACTAATCACTCATAATCTTCAAGATCAATGTAACTTAAATTGTTTTCATCCACCAATTTCAAACTGGAGTGTCTTCATCCTCATTTTCATCAATCTCTTCAACTTCATCACCTCCAACTTTGGTATTTTTCTATTTTCTCTTATCAATATAAAACTTGGTGAGTAAATTTCTTGGATCTAATATATGTAAAAAATATTAAATAATATTGAAATTCGTTTTCAGGCCATGATAATGTGAATATTTTATTTTCTTCTTTTTTTCTTTTATTTTTTAATTTTTTCAATTTTATAAATTTTTTTAATTTTTTTAATATTTTGACTAATATCGTAAATACCGTATCGTATCGTGATATGGCAATACGATACAATATCTCGCGATATTTAACGGTATTTATGCATAGCCGGTACATATTATGAGTTGTATCGTTTTGATTGGAACAGTACCACGTCTCGCGATATATATCGCGGTATATCGCGAGTTTAACTGCAATGATACACACACATATTTATAGGCATACATGAACACATAATAAACTTACGATCATTCAAACTTACACTTACTATAGCTTACCTTTACATGTCCTTTAAATCTTTCAAGGATACTTAACATCCTTTCATATTCTTTCAAACTTCGGGTACTTAACACCCTTCTTTCCTTTACTTTCATATGCAATATGCATGAAAATGAGACTTTAAACTTTTAAAACTTTTCATGAGAAAACATTGGGCCCGTTTGGAAAAACAATCGTGGAGTTCGGCAATAAGCCGTGTATTTTGGAGCTTGTGATCTATAACTTTACTATAGCCAAGTTAGTGGTTTTTTATAATCCCGGTTCTTATGTGAATCAGTTCCTATGTGAACAAGTCCCTATGTGGACCACAACTATCAACCACTAACGGAATATCAGCCCCCCGTATCCCATACTTATTCACCTAGATCCACAACCAATTTCCAAACATTTTTACTTTGAAAAATTGTGATTTAGGCATCTTAGACTTACTAATTAATCACATAAAGCTTACTTGATATATCTATGTTTACTTTCACATAAACAAGCATCAAAGTAACAAGTACCACAACAATTATACTTCACATCTTTAATCAAACAATTGAACACGTAATCATATAGAACATTTTACTTTTACTTTCACATTTCATTTCATAAGTACACATAAATATTTCATATCACATAGTAGCACCAAGAAGGGAATTCTTCAACTTTAATCATATCATAATCACATAATCATATAAACATGCCATTTATAGCATATGAATATCCCTCATATCATGAATTATAAAAATTATCACATAAGGCATCATTTTACTTTAATCACTTAATACATACACCTTTCTTTCAAAAGTGTCACATAATATCACAAATAAGATACAATAACAATCAAGTATTCTAACTTATCATAAAAACCAATTAATCATTCTTCTAAATCTTACAGTTGATTCATAACACCATTCTACGCTAGTAGATTATAATTTCTTCTTAGGACATGCAACATGATACCTACACTTAGATCACTAGGCCATAACTTAGAGGTTTCACCTTTAGTACTAACCTATCTTTCCTACCTCACATATTAGAACCATGATCACAAATCATACTTTGATAAAAATAGTCATCTTAAGAAAATCAAAAAGTTTTGATATCCTAACATTGAAAAATCAATTCTCTTGAACCACAAATAAAAAGCCATTGAAATTTTTACAACATACTCCTTTATATGTCTTTAAAATCAGTGTGAAACAGTTTATAAAAATCATTATCCGAATTAAAGATATAAATAAATTTCAAAGGTGGTACAATTTGAAATCTGAACAGAAGAAGTGACTTTAAAAATTCATTACTCTTTAAGCGTTCATCCATAACTTTTGAAATTTTAACATCATATACTATAAGAAATATTTATGCCCCAGTAAATCAGTTTTAGAAAATACTTAGGAAATTACAATAAATAAGTAAAATGGTACAGTAGTGCAGTTTAAAACTCAAAACAGGGGAGAGGACTTCAAACGTTTCTTGTAAATTATATACTATATCAAACACAAACAAATATTATCTCAAACAAGTTGTCTAAGTTGGGGTTCTGTTCCAAGTGGAATCACTACATTTGAAAGAGGAAAACTTTACATTTCATTACTAATTCTAAACTGACTCTGGTTTTGTACAGTTTCGGTAAATAATTCATAACTTATTTATTTCTACTCCAAACATTACAAACCACATATAAATATGACCATGACAGAGAGATCTATGCATATAGTTTTCATAAACAACATCGTAGGTTAAACATGGGTTAATGTTCGTACTATGAATCTGTAAATTTTACATATAACCATGTATTTCAAGAGTCTACACTCAATAAACTTATATGCCTCAAATCCAAACATTAAACATCTAAACTCACAACTAGTACATCAATAATCTTAATATGAAATGATTAGAAACATAAAGATAATTATTTTCGTAGCATATCATCATCAAATTTTCTGTTTTCTCACCAATCTTCTATTTTCTATCAAGAATCAAGAATCAAGAGATAGATTCTCACATGCAAAGCTGTAAACATGAAATTAAACATATCAAAACATCATCATCATTTTTCTCATCAAAGATCGAATGATGCAAGCATGGATCTTAACATGCATGAGACTAAACATATAATATAACATACTATGAGTTTCTTTCATACAACTTTCGATTTCTTCAAATAATCAAGAAGGGGAGTTTTTCAAAAGAAAAGACAAGGAAGTACTATTCATGTTAGCTTGATGTAGGAAGAATTCCATGATTCTCACCTTAGGATCTTTTCAAAATTTGAAGTACTTTGTGGATATTTGCAACCCACTAGAGAATCCTCCAAGAAATTTAAAAATTAGAGAAAGCTCTTAGGGGATTTTCGAAAATTGAAGAGATAAAAAAAAAAAAAAAACAAGAGTTGTCTTACACTTCTTTTTGAAGAACCTCTTTTATTGAAATGAAAAGAGTTCTTGAGCTTTATCACACTACGAAATTCGAAAATAAGGAAGAAGAAAGGAAGAGATTTTGATCTTGAACTTTAGGATGAGTAGAAGAAAGTATGAGAGGATGAGAAAATACTTGAAGCCTTGGGTTTTATTTATAGAATTGGAGAGGCTTGTATTCTTAATGAGTAAGTATGGAGAGGGGTCTTTTTGCAATTTGGAAAAACTTGAAATAATCTAGAGGTACTTCTTGGCAATTTCATTTAAGTTATCGTAAAATAAAATTCTAAATGAAAATTCAAGTGGAAATGCACATGGAATAAGTGTATGCATGCAACACACACAATCATAGCCAACTTAAGGGAATGAGGATTTAGGGAGTTTCTTGAAAAATTACTATTTTAATTATCTATGCTTAGAGAATTATTCATATCATCACAAACTTCACGTAGCATAAAATCGGTTAACACATGTATGCATGTACCATAGATTTATGCATTTAGATACTAATCAAATAATTAGTCACTTGAATCGAAATTAACACATAAAGAGAAAGTTACTATCCATCAAGCATATACATTTTCTAGTGTGAGAAATACATTCTTATGTACTAAAATTAAATCCACGTAAATCACATAATTTCATATTTTCAATTATATTAAACACGAGAAATACATTTCAGTTTACACAAATTGAGAATAAAATCAAGAATATTCATGTAGACATATAATGCACATTAGTTCACATAATTTTACACAAATAGCAAATAAAGCAAACTGAAAAGCAACTAATTAAATTTGCACATAATTCACAAATTCCAAGTAAATGTGACGTGAGGAAAAGTAAATAACTAGGCTATCGAGAACGCGGGGTGTTAAATTTTTTCTGAACTATATCACGAATAAAATGATGTTTAATATCGATGCGCTTAGTAAGTGAATCTTGGACATGATTTTTTGAGATATCAATAGCACTGGAATTGTCGCATTACATGGTCAAGGTGTCACTGATCAACCCATAATCGTCCAACATCTATTTCATCTAGATCAGTTGACCACAACAACTTCCAGCAACTATATATTCTGATTCAACTGTTGAAAGAGAGACACAATTTTGCTTCCTACTGAACCAAGACACAAGATTATCCTAAGAAAACATGCACCTGATGCTTTTTTTCAATCACTAATATCTTCAGCCCAGTCAGAGTAACTAAATCCTATCAGATTGGTGTTGGTTTCTGTAAAAAATTGAATACCTAAATTTATTGTACCTTCAACATACCTAATAATCCTCTTCACAACTTTGAGATGTGTTACTTTTGGATCTGCTTAAATCTTGCACATACACAGACACTGAACATGATGTCTGGTCTACTTGTAGTTAAGTATAGGAGACTACCAATCATACTTCTGTACAGTGTGTTGTCAACACTTTCAGCAACATCGTCTATGGATATTTCCTGACTGGATCCCATTGGTGTTTCCATATGCTCGGTTGATTCCAATTCAAATCTCTTAACAAGATTGATGGCATACTTGTTCTAGTTTAAAAAATTCCTTTAGTGGATTGCTTGATCTGAAGCCCTAAGAAGTAGTTTAGCTCTCCTACCATACTCATTTCAAACGTGGAAGACATAGAGTCTACAAAAGAATTTAGTAGGTTAGTAGAAGTAGAACCAAACACAATATCATCAACATAGATCTGTACAATGATGAGATTGTTTCGATTTCTTCAAATAGATTTGTGAGCCTTACCTCTTTTGAATTCTATATCAAGTAAGAAATCAGTTAACCTTATGTGAGCCTCACCTCTTTTGTTTTAACCCATATAGATCATTTTTATACCCATGCAGAGCCTCTTTGAATCAGAACACATGGTTTAGCTTGGATGTATCTTCAAAGCCTTTAGGTTGTTCCACATAAGCTTCATCATTCAGTACACCATTTAGAAAAGCACTTTTGCTATCCATTTGATGTAATTTGATTTTGAGAAAACAAGAAATATCTAAAAGTAACCTAATAGATTCAATTCCGACTACAGATACAAATTTTTCATCAAAATCAATCCCTTCTACATGAGTATATCCATGTGCAACAAGTTTGACTTTGTTTCTAACTACTGTGCCACTTTCATCAGTTTTATTTTTGAATATTCATTTTGTTCCTATAACATTTGCATGGTTTGTAGTAGGAACTAATGTCCATACGCTCATTTCAAACAAACTGATTTAGCTCCTAATGCATAGCATTTACCCAAAATTCATCTTTTAGAGATTGTACTACATTCTCAGGTTCTATTGAGGACACGAAGTATCTAGTCCTGGTTAAAACACATACCATGTCCCTATTGTTTACTTTCTCTTTTCTTTTAGTGTGCATCCCATCAAACACATCCCTCAATACTTGAGTGGTACGATGATTTTTCTGAATTCGACTGGATGGTTCCTTCTTGCACACATCAATTATGGGGTCAGACATTTGGATTTATGAGTTTGAATTTACCTGACTGGGGATTGCCTCAGGTGTGTTCACTCTTGGTGCAACACATTCTTCTTCTGACTTAGAGCTAGAAGAATCTTTAGAGTCTGTGTCTGTTTTACCTTCATTATTGTCGTCTTCTTTTTGTGCAATCAGATCTTCTACTTCATCTTTAGTTAATTTACTCCGGAGATCAGCATAATCATCAAATACCACATTTACAGATTCAATAATAGTCCTAGTACGTAAATTATATATTCTATAAGCATGACTATTGTTAGCATAACCAAAAAAAAGACTCATATCACTCTTAGAATCAAATATGTCTAGCTGCTCTCTATCATTTAAGCTATAGCATACCCATCCAAAACATGCATACACTCTTGGTTATGTTTTTTGCCATTGAGAATTTCATATGAAGCCATCATGGAACCTGACCTTAAGTAAACTCTGTTTGAAATGTGACATGCTGTGTTAATAGCTTCTGCTCAAAATCTTTTTGAAAAACTTTTTGCACTTAAAGTTCTTGAAAAATGCCTTTTGATTTGAGCAATTCCATTTTGTTGAGGAGTTTTTGGAGCAGAATATTCATGAAAAATTCCTTTTTTATTGCAATTTATTTTTTTAAAAGACGAGTTTTCAAATTCCTTTCCATGATTTGATCTATTTTTTTTTTTTTACTACAATCTAAAATTGAGTACGTATGAAATTGTAAAGATGTTTGAAGACTTCAAATGTTTCAGACTTTTCTCTTAAAATATGTACCCAGGTATACCTTGAATAATCATCAATACATACATAAATATACTTCTTACTACCTAGAATTTTTACGTCTATGGGTCCCATACGGATAAGCTCAAAGCATTTGCTAGTTCGAGGATGTTGTAGCACTTTGTGTGGTACTCTGGTTTGCTTTTGTTTTGTGACACATACCACAAAATTGAATGTCCTTGATTTTTAGATATGGAATTCCTATAGTGGCACGATACTTGTTAAGCATCTTCTGATTTTTGAAATTTTTATGTCCCAACTTCTAATGCCATAGCTCAATTTCACTAATCCTTGAGCTTTTACACATTAAGTTTTCACCGGTTTGGTAACCGTTATCCATAGACCTGGAACCTGTCAATACACATTGATTTTTGCTATCAAATACAAAGCAAATTTTTTTATCAAATTCTACACGTAAATTATCATCACATAGTTGACTAATACTAATGAGCTTTCAACCTAATCCTTCAACATGTAAAACATTTGAAAGCCTTGGTAACCCTTCAACAGTTAGCACTCTTCTTCCAACAACTCTTCCTTTTGCTCCTCCACCATATGTAATACGTCCTCCATTCAGAAGCTGATAACTTCATAGATAGCTCTTATTCCTAGTCCTGTGCCTGGAACATCCACTGCCAAAATACCATGAACTTGAAAGGTTAGCATTTAACGAAGTATAGACAACCTTACATATAAGTTCCCCCTTTTGTATCCAAACTTGTCATGTTTTTTGTTTGATTTCACCTTTCTCTTGGAACTGTTCTTGGTAGTGACATGGGGCATTCAATACATCATCTTGTCACTGCTGAGTTTGTAGCAATAGGGACGGATGTGTCCGAATGAGAAACAATAGTGACACATATACCTTCTCTTCCTTGAGTGGACTTGACACTATGTTGCATACTTTTTCATTTTTCTCTCCTTCTTCATTCACGAAGACAGGTGTCTTCTTCCTTGTTTCTTGGACTTCATGTTTCTTGTATCCCAGACCATCATACATGTTTCTTTCGAAATTTCCAAGAGATACAATTTCCTCAAGTTTGGATGTTCCAGTATTGATCTTCTTTATTGTTAGGGCTGTTCCAATATTGATCTTCTTTATTGGGAAAGCCGTCTAGCTCTCATCGAATTCTCGTACAACAATAGCTTCCAATCTTCAATCGGAATTGCACCTTACGAAGCATTGTACAGAAGAAAATGCCATTCTCCAATCCATTGGGACGAAGTAGGAGAGTGAAAATTATTAGGACCAAAGCTAGTCCAATACATCGTCGGCATAATCAAGAATATTCGAGAGAAGATGAAAACCGCCCAAGATCGCCAACAAAAATACGCGAATAAGAGAAGACGAGACTTGGAATTCCAAGCCGGTGACCACGTATTCTTGAAAGTCGCTCCACTCAAGGAATCATGAGATTCATAAAACGAGGAAAGCTAAGCCCTCGATTCATCGGACCCGTCGAAATACTCGACCGATTTGGTGGCCAAGCCTATCGCTTCGCCCTATCACCTCAACTATCCAAAATCCACAATGTTTTTCACGTCTATATGCTCCGAAATATGTTCCCAACCCTAACCACATTCTTGAAACCGAACCAATTGATTTATCCCCGAACTTATCCTTTACCAAAGAACCCTCTCAAATATTAGACCGAAAAGTTAGGAAACTTCGAAACAAAAAAATTCGCCTAGTCAAAATCCTTTGGAGAAACCATTCTCCGGATGAGGCAACATGAGAACTAGAGGATGAGATTGTGAGTCGTTATCCGGAACTAATTGAAAAATGTACAAATTTTCGGGACAAATTTTTTTTAAGGGGGGAAGATTGTAACACCCCGCCTTTTCGGTAAATATAGTATTTTATTTTACCACCTCTATGTGCAAATTTTTTAAATTAGAAATTAGAATAATTCTTGCATGATTAATAGTTACGTGAATTATGTGATTATGTGAATTATGTGATTATGTGAATTATGTGGTTATGTGAATTATGTGATTACGTAAATTATGTGCTTAGGAAATATTTGGAGATATTATGTCGAAATAGATACTTCTCGAATTTGTAAAATAAAATATTTTCCATGAACTAAGATTTTATTCTTGCATACGAATATGAATGAGCATTTTATCATATTTATACATGCACTAAATTTTAGAAAATAAAATTTACTCATGCATTTTAGGATTATTAATTAGTAGAAAATCCTCCTCTCATTTTTTTGAATTGTCGGTCACTAATATACACACACATGATTTAAAAATTGCATTTTAATTAGGAGTAGACATGCATTAGAATGCTTGTACTTTGAGCATTAAAATAAATACCTAAAGGCTAGTCTTCCACTCACTAGCTAGGAGCACCTTTTTACCACTCACACACTCCACTTTAGTAATCCAAAGGTCACCCTTCTCCTTCCTTTCATATTCATTTTTGGCAGCCCCAAACCACCACCATAGCCACCACTTTCTCAAGCTCAAGCCACCCAAGAACCACCACCACACCTCTTCCAAAATATTGCAAAATCACCCCCACAAAAATATGTATTTCCCTTTCTTCTCCATTGGCTTTGAACTCTCAAAAAACTCTATAAATACCTCCAATATCTAAGATCAAAATGCACTCTCAAACTATCTATAAGTTCAAAGTCTCCTTCTATTTCAATAGGAGGAGAATTTCCGGCCAAGTCTATTCTTCCTCTTCTTTCTTCATTTTTTTTCGAAAGAGCTAAGCTCTTCTTCATCCAAGTTCTTCTTCTTCTTCTTCTTCTTATTTTTCTCAACATGTAATCTAACTATTTATCTCTTCTTGTATTAGATAGAAAAGAGCTAACAAATATTTCCCCTAAAGAGTAGAGGTGAGAATTCTTGAATTCTTGGTCAAACATACAACACCACTAGCATTTTTGGTTTTTATGCAATTTATTTGTTGATTCTTGCATATTATGTGGTTATATTGCTTATGTGATGATTGCATGTTAGTATTTTGAAAAGATAAGTTTGTTCTTGAAGTTCTATGTTTTTTCAAAAATTTGGGCGAAAATGCATAGCTTGCTTATTTGGTCTAATTAGTAGCTTGCATGTGTTTATCTAGTGATTAATTGTTAATTTGTGAAAAGAAATTTAATTTTTGGCTTAACTATGAAAATTTTGAAAATTTGGGGGAAATGCATAAGTTGCTTATTTGGCTTAATTAGTAGTTTGCATGTGTTTATCTAGTGGTTGATTGTTGATTTGTGAAAACAAATTGAATTTTTGGCTTAACTATGGAACTTTCGAATTTTGGGGTAAACATGCATAAATTGCTTATTTGGTTTATTTGGTATCTTGCATGTGTTAATCTAGTGTTTGATTGTTGATTTAAGGTCTTGGATGTTAAGATCTAATGATTGATTGTTGATTTAAGATCTTGCATGTTAAGATCTAGTGTTTTCTATGATGATTGATAAAATATAAAGAATTTGTACTAAACTTGATTAAAAGACTCTTGCATATGAAGATCTAGTGGAAATACTTGAATAAAATGCAAGAATGAAAGTGTTGAACTTTCTTCTTGCAAAATATTAGAATTGATGAACTTTTGATTATAGATTGTCTTTGCATGTTAAGATTATGGTAATTGCTTCTATTTGATTATGGATTTTATTTTTATGCCTAAATGACTATGAGAATAAATGACTATGCGGAACTTTATTTGTGTTTTTCTATGTGATGTTTCTTGGCTTGTTTATGTGTTAATCATTGGGTGTGAGGATGAGAAAAGGTTAAGTAGATGGGTGCATGTGTGGGTGCATAAGTGTCATGATTTTTAAAAGGTAAAAATATGTTGGAAAATCTTTCGAGGTTACGGTAAATAACCGGGGTACGACGAGTCGGTACCGTAGGGCCTAGGGGTGGTTTGATTCCACATAGATAGACGGATTCGTAAAATATGAAGTTATTTATCGGGAACTTAGATTGATTCTTTCAAAGGGATTCCCGATGATTTTTCATGTCATGCATGTCTCATTATGGTGTTGAAGATATAGGGCTATAAAAGTGAGAAGATCTCACTCTATGGTCTTGGAATCATAGGGTTATAGCGGTGGGATATTTTCACTCCATAATCTTCAATACGTGTCATGGCATAGGGTTATAAAGTTAGGATATTCTCACTCTATGGTCTTGGGATCATAGGGTTATAAAAGTGGGAATTTATCTCACTCTATGCGCTTGACAAGACTACGACGAAGAACTCCGACGAAAAGGGAAGTATATGATTGCTTTAATTTATGTTGCATGTATATGTATAATAAAAATATATGTATATATGTATGATATAAAGAGAAGATCTCACTCTATGGTCTTGGGATTATAGGGTTATAAACGTGGGATATTCTCACTCTATAATCTTCAATATGTGTCATGGCGTACGGTTATAAAGGTGGGATATTCTCACTCTATGGTCTTGGGATCATAGGATTACCCTATTTTGGATATTAAACCGGTAATCCGTAGTATTTTTTAAACGAAAGCGAATTTTTCAAACTATATGAACCTACGCTTTTCGGCTAGTAATTTCTCCGTGTCTTGTCTCGATGTTTGAAAATTATTTTCATATAGGTTCTTTGCTTAGAAAATCATGCAAATTTGTGAGTCTATGCATCTCTCTGTTCTCATCATTTTTATAGGTCTTATATATGGATTGGTTAATTATTTAATTAGTTATAAATTATTTCTCACTACTGCACTAAAACAGGGTCAGTTTAGTGTTCACTGTATAACTTGAGTTTTACTCACTCAAATACCTTGTTTCTACTTGGAAAATGTTTCAAACATATTTTCTGTCTTGGGATAAAATTTGGTAGTTTTTGGGTCAGTGAGGAATTTATTAGAAAAATTCAAAACTCCCTCCCCTGATAAGAGGAATTAATTTTTGAAGTTGCTCCACTAAATCTGTCCGAATTTTCATTAGGTCCATGATACCTAGTTATTTTCTAGTCTTGTATGTAGTATGTATTTGTGTTAATTAATTGATTAGGGTTTAGTATAGTGTGGCCTCTCTCCCTCTGATTTAAAAGAAAAAAATTGACGTAAATTTAAATTCACAATAATCATTTTTAGAAAGTATTCTGTTGAGATTACATATAATAAGAGTAATTGTGAGAGGGGTGCCACACATGAGGTGGTATCAGAGCAACGATCCCGGAAATCTCCATATGACCTAAAGATCTTCACGATTCTCAAACCACGACTTCAACTGAGCATTTGGGCAGGTATATGTTCTATGTGAAATCTTTATGACTAATGTGAATTGTTTCTATATGTATAAAGTATTAAAATGTCGGGAGCAAGAAATCGAGATCAAAATGCCGCTAACGATCCTCACAATTAATCTCGTACCATCCAAGACCTCATCTCCCTCGTCCGAGTACAAAATGAACAAATCAACCGCCTTGTTAACCTCCAAAACCGAAACCCTCCTCCACCTCCTCCACCTCTCCCACCTCGATATATATCCCCACAAGCCATCTACGAGCGATTCTTGAAAATGCATCGTACCGAATTCCACGGCGGCCCTAATCCAAATGTTGCCGAAGAATGGATCAAATCCCTCGAGGTCATCTTCAAATACATGGTGATGAACGACAGCGACCGAATCCATTGCGCACTATTCTTGTTGAAGAAGGAAGCCCGAAATTTGTGTGAAGGCGCAAAGAGTGGGAACGATCTAGAAAATACGACTTGGGAAGCTTTCAAAGTTCTTTTCTTCGAAAAGTACTTTTCCAAGAATGTCCGAGCACAAAATCTTAAAGAGTTTCTCGTACTCAAACAAGGAAACCTAACCGTTGTCGGATTCACTCACCATTTTGAGCAAGGAAGCCTCTACTCACCTTTCATATCCCAAGACGACACTGAGAAGATGAATCACTACCTAAGGGGCCTCAACCCGATAATCAAGCGTGACGTTCGACTAACCTCCGCTTCCACTTTCCGCGGAGTAGTGGATAAAGCCTTGGAAGCCGAACAAGACGAGATGGAAATCCGACAATGGAAACCTCCTCATGATGCCTCTTCTCGACCATGGAAGAAACTGAACCTCAACAACGTCAAAGGGAAGCAACCGATCAACCGAGCGACCGTGACCCCAAGCAACAAACCCTTTTGCCCTAAATACAATCAGGAACACTCAGGTAATTGTGTTGCCGGGACCAACCACTATTTTCGATGCTAGAAGCCCAGACATATGGTCCGAGACTGCCCAATTGCCCCGAGGCAAGTGCCGGGACGAGTATTCGCAATGACTAGAGACCAAGCCGAAGCCGAACAGTCAATGATCGCAGGTACCGTTAATGTCTATAATAATTCCGTGTATGCTCTCATCGATTTCGGATCAACTCACTCATTCATCTCAAGTACCCTCGTTGCCGAACTCCATCTAGTCCGTACTCAAGTTGATGCCTTGTTTAGCATACTTGTTCCTTCCGATGATGAACTTAAATCCAATTTCATCATCAAAGATTGCCCTATTTACATTCATAACCAAACCCTAGCTAGCCTCCGATCTAATGTGTTATAGTTGATTGATTCATGTGATTTCATATATATATATATATATATATATATATATATATATATATATATATATATATATATATATATATATATATATATATATATATATATATATATATATATATATATATATATATTTGATTGATTCTTTGAGCTATTCTACTCTAGACTATAGATGATATAAATATATATATATATATATATATATATATGTGTGTGTGTGTGTGTGTTCGGTTTTATGTGTGTGTGAGAGGGATTAGTGACTTTATTAATTTCAAAATAAAATTAGAAAATATGCATGCTTTTCCACATGTCCAAGTGTAATGAATTATACTAATACGACACTCAATGTGGATTAGTAAAATCAAAAGACACTCTTTCATTCTCTTCTATCTCCACCTCACTCCACACTTGGCTTTTCTTCACCATCACCACCGAAACATCACCACCTCCATCGGCCAACACCTCATCTTCCTCAAAGAAAAAAAATAAGGAAATTCAAGATGCAAATCCCCTATATAAGCTTCACTCTTGTGTATGCTAAAAACACCATAAAAAACACTTGCCCTCTTACGGGAGATCAAAATTCCTCCCAACTTGATATCAAATCTCTCACCTTCTCCATTCAACTAGCTTGGTTCGATTTTGGAGCAAACTCTTAAAGGAGGTAACATTGTGTTTAGAAGAGTCTTCATTTTCCTCTTCTATTAACTATTTTCGTATATATATATATATATATATATATATATATATATATATATATTAAAAATTACTATCTCACACAGTAATATTACTGTCTCAAACAGTTAAATTACTGTCTCCGACAGTTAAATTATTGTTGGAGACAGTAATTTAGCAGCTAAGACAGTAATATTAATTAAAATATTTTTTTTAAGAAAAAAACTAGTTTAAAATAAAAGTCAACGCGGGAGACCGGCGGTCAACATCGGTTAACCTGCCGAAAAAAAAAAATTAGAAAAAAAATTCAACACCGAAGACCGGCGGTCTCGAGCGGTGGCGGGTCAAAATTGGGGTCAAAATTGGTTCATTGGTGAAATTTGGCCAAGTTGGGGTGTAAATCATGAAATTGTAGTTGAATTAAGGTTTCAAGGAATTAGGGGTAATTTTGGTATATATAAAAGAATTATACTTATTTGCAAATAAGTTTGAATGACTTAAATTTATTTGGAAGATAAAAAAGTTGGATGTCTATTTTTTAATGAAGTGCCCTTGTCATGAGCCTATTTGCCATTTACCAAAAACATTAATACATCATTACAATTATTATAATGTGATATACAATAAAAGATAAACATTTTTTGTCCAAAGTCACGATTAATATAAAATTGAAAGATGATTTATTATATACGAGCAATTTTCCCTGTGCAATGTACAAACAACGGGATAGCATTGCAAAAATGAAGAAAGTTTAAATACATGTTATGAAATTACATTAAAAAAATTACACAATTACTTTTATATATAAAGATAAAAAGAATATACTAAATAGGAAAACATAAATTAATCAAATCACCCGGCTTGTACAAATGTTCAGTGGCGGAGCCACCCTTTGGCAAGGGTGGGCTCCAGCCCACTCTCATTTTTTAAAAATTTATACTATATATTATATCTATATATTATTAGCCCCCCAATAGTTTAATTTAGCCCACCCAAATAATTTAGTCTAGCTTATTTACCAAAAAAATTATGTTATATTAGTTGAAGTTTATAATTTGTAGTTATTTTATGCTATTTTATGTTAATGAATAAAAAAAAATCGGGGGCGCTGCCCCCGAACCCCCGTCAATGTTAAGCCCACCCACCCATGTAATTTAGTATAGCTTATATTATTTTAAATTTATAAATTTGTAGTTATTTTGTGCTATATTTTTATGTGAATGAATCAAAACAAAAATCGAGGGTTCTGGCCCCCGAACCCCCGTTAATGTTAAAGCCCACCCTGTCTTGAATTCCTGGCTCCGCCACTGCAAATGTTTATACATTTTTCTATTTATTTGCTCTTTGTTAGAAATAATTAACATTTCGAATATATATTAACCACAAAATAAATTGTTTACAAAGAAATTGCAAAAATTAAAAAAAAAAGTAAAAAAGAAAAAGAAAAAAAAAACTATCGGAGTGGATTAGAATTTTCATAGCCAATATGCAAATGTGATTTCTTATGAAAATCATTAGAGAAAAAAAGGCCGGAAAATGGGGATGAAAAAAATAGTAATAATAAATTTTAAAAAATATATTTATAATTAATTAACTAAATTATAATTAATGTTGAAATAATTATACCTTTGGAATTAATTATAATATTATGTCGAGTTTTTATTTTTCAAACTGTCAAAAATACATTAAATAATACGATTGCACTTTTACTTTGTATTCATATATCGTAATGCAATATGTATATACTTCGTATTCGACTATTTAGTTTTTATATCTGTAAATTTCAATCTAAAAAAATTATATATATAAGGGTTTCGAGTACATTTATCTTAAACTACGATTATAATTTCGATTAAAATGTACACATAATGGCAATATTTTTTTTAATACATACATATATGTTACATATATAATTAAATAGTAAATCCAAAATTTTACTTCAAATTTGTTGTCTTATGAGTAGCAACGGTCAAGATAATATGCAGTTTGTTTGACAAATTTTAAAAACTAGGTTTGAAAAAGGGCAAATGGCAAATAGGCCCATGACAAGGACACTTAATTAAAAGAGGAATATCCAATTTTTTTGTCTTTCAACTAAATCCAGTTCATTCAAACTTATTTGCAATTAAGGAAAATCCTTTTATATATACTAAAATTACCCCCAATTCATTGAGACCCAATTCAACTCCAATTTCATGATTTACACCCTAATTTAGCCCAATTGCATCAATTAACCAATTTTAACCATAATTTCAATTTTGACCCGCCACCACTGGAGACTGCCGGTCAGCAGCCGTTGACCACCGGTCTCCGACTTGACTTTTTTTTTTTTTTTAAACTTTTTTTGTCCTGTAGGTCAACCGCCGGGTCTCCGGCGTCGACTTTTTTTTTTATAATTTTTTTTCTTAAAAATAATATTTTAATTAATATTAATGTCGTGGCTACTAAATTACTGTCTCCAACAGTTACTTAACTGTCGGAGACAGTTATTTAACTGTTAATTGACCTTTTTTTTCCTTCAAAAATATATTAATTAATATTACTGTCTTGGTTGCTAAATTACTGTCTCCAGAATTTATTTAACTGTCGGTGACAATATAATTTAACTGTTAATTGACTTTTATTTTTTCATATTACTGTATTCGTTGCTAAATTACTGTCTCCAGCAGTTATTTAACTGTCAGACACAGTAATTTAACTGTTAATTGAATTTTTTATTCTTAATAAAATATATTTAATTAATATTACTGTCTTGACTGTCAAATATTGTTAATTTTTTTTTTTTGAATTGTTTTTTCTTAAAAAAAATATTTTAATTAATATTACTGCCTTGACTGCTAAATTACTGTCTCCAACAGTAATTTAACTGTCTTAGACAGTAATATTAATAACATTACTGTTCGGGAAATAATATTCATAATATTACTGTCCCAAACAGTACTATTACTGTCTGAGACAGTAATTTAGTAGCCAAGACAATAATATTAATTAAAACATTTTTTTCTAAGAAAAAAAAATCGAAAAAACAAAAGAGTCGATGACGGAGACCGGCGGTCAACGGTGGTTGACCGGCCGGAAAAAAAATTCAGAAAAAAAAAAAGTTTTCAAAAAAAAAAAAAAAAGTCAACGTCGGAATCTGGCCGGAAAAAAAATCAAAAAAAAAATATTTGTTCAAAAAATTATTATTTTGGGGGTTAATGTGATATATTTGTTTAAATCCGGGGTCAATGTGTAATATTAAGGAATTAGAGCATAATGGATGGAATTGATAAGAATTATATTATGGAGGGTAGTTTAGACTAAAAATATGTGGATGGATTTATTTGAGAGTCTGTTTTTTGTGGACTAATATGCATTTAAGTCTGATGTGATTGGCCTTTTGGCCATTCGCCTTTTGAAAAATTATCTGCGACATAAAATTTCAAATCCATACAACATTCCTCATATGGAATATGATAAATATCATTTTTGTTTTAGTAGTACCTTTACGACTTCAAAAGCGATCTTGACCATTTTCGAGGCACAATCTTGCAAAATTCAAAACACATAATTGGTAGTTCTTTGAATTAGGTTTTTAATCCAACATAAATAACTAAAATTAGATGTCGGGTGAAAAATATATACATGAACCATCCAAAAAATTGAGAAATATGTACATTTATGGCATGTAATTTTTGGATAATATTTAGGCAGTTAATATTTAGGCTTATCCAAAACTCTTGCGGAAAAACATTTAATGTTCTTTCCTTATTACACTAGTAAATATTTCATGGTTTTTCCCGGTACGTTTTGTATAACTGATCGGATAATTATTCTATTATTTTATTTCATGGTAAATAAATCCATATATAGTAAATTCAATCTAAGCTATTATGAGCAACGACCATAATTTTTAATTAGTCTTGATCTTCATTCGTGAAATTCAAAATAATTTTCAAATTAGATCATATTCAAGATGAATCTAGTTTCAAAAATCATAAAAATGTATATATGTTTTTCATTTATGGTAAGAAAATCTTTTGGTGGTTATTTTGGATAAGGTGAGAAATATAATTTTGATCACTATATATATAACTGTCCCCTCCAGAAAGGGTACCAACACACAACTATCTATTTTTCATAACTCATTTTTCAATATAAATTATGTTTAATTATTTAATTACATTAGCTATTTTATTTGTCGTAAGTACAAAATATTGTTTTTGTATGGATTCACAATCATTGAACAATTCTTTTGTTAGTGGTTTTTCACCCGCAGTAGCAACATGGTACGGAAGTCCCAATGGAGCTGGAAGTGGTAATATTTATTAATATGGGTAAATTACAAACACCCCCCTGAGGTATGGTCAAATTACAAAAACACCCCTCTTGTTTGGATAATTACAACCACCCCCTCAACTCCTCAAATTTAGTGGAATCTTCGAGATTGCATGGAATATTATCACTTGTGTACCCGTTTTATCCCATTCAAACTCTACATTATGGAGCAAGATGATCATAATATGTGATTTTTAGCTTGTATATATCAGTTTGTGGTGCATCGGAAACTGTATTTTTACACAAAACGAGTACAAACTAGAGCACATTCCACGGAATCTAGATGATTATGTTGAATTTGGCACAATAAGGGTGGAGGTGTAAGAAAAAATCATAGTTGAGGGGGGTAGATGTAATTATCCAAACAAGAGGGGGATTTTTGTAATTTGACCATACCTCAGGGGGGTGTTTGTAATTTACCCTTATTAATATTAATATTAATATTTATCTTTTTTTCATGTTCAAATATTATATATATTTATAATTAAATATAAAAGATATATTTATTTATTTTATTGTAATTTGCAGGTGGAGCTTGTGGATTTGCAAATGATGTGGCAAATCCTCCATACAATGGTCTTATTTCTGCTGGAAACCAAAATATATTCAAACATGGACAGGGTTGTGGGAATTGTTATCAGGTTTTAATTAATATTATTCATTTTCAAGATATAAAAATGGATTCTCTTTCATAATTGATATAGAATATTCTAATTTATTTATATGTATTTCAGGTAAAGTGCAACGAAAATCCAGCGTGCTCGGGTTTCCCGATCGTTGTAACTGTCACAGACGAATGTCCTGGTACATGCAACAATGAAGCATTTCATTTTGACTTGAGTGGAAAAGCTTTCGGATATTTGGCGAAGCTCGGCCAAGCCGATAAATTACGGAATGCAGGAAGAATTAATATCCAATATCAAAGGTAATCTAGATCGATCAACCCCATTAGGGAAATTCGTAATTTGTTATAGTTAGAAATTTAGTCCTCCCGTTTTGTTACCGGTTCAAATTTACACGCAATAACTTTTTAAATTTATCATTTTCATCCTAGAGTACTCTATTAAGAGTCTTAGACTATACTAGAGAATGAATTTATAATTCTTAACTTTTTATATAACTTTAACCAACAAAAAAACCTGAAAACTTTGGCAAAATATGACCAAAAATGTTTTAATTTAATTTAATCCAAATTTATGTATTGCAAGTAAATTAAATTGGACAAGTTAAAGCCCAATGGAGGAAATTTATATGACTACTAATATTATAATTTAAAATTTTCTTAATTATGTTGGTAAATTAATTAGGCGGAGTTTTAATGTGTTCAAATATTGCAGGGTTCCATGTAAATACAACACGGGTATAACATTCAAGATTGATACGGGCTCCAACGCTAACTATCTTGCGTTTTCGATTGAGTTTGTGGGTGGAGATGGTGATATTGGTTCTGTTGAACTATTGCCTTCAAAGTCAAAAGGTCCGTTGTACATGCAAAAATCTTGGGGCTGCACGTGGAAAGTTGGAATACCCTTTGGAACAAAGGGCCCTTATTCTGTAAAGCTAACTACTATTGAATCGAGAAGTACAATTATCGCGACAAATGCGATTCTCGGGAATTGGTCTCCCGGCAAATACTATCACTCGGCAGCTAATTTCTCTTAATCATGCATATATGATTCGATCAACCATCGATTGATTGTTAAGATATATGTATCAATTCAAGTTGATAGAGCATATCTTTTATGTCACTTGATTAGGTCATTAATCATGTTTTGACATGGATATTATAGGTGTTTAAAGTATTTTTTTTTATTTTTTTATCTTGTCCTCAAAAGAAAAATGTTGGTTTTTGAAGACTTTAAAATGATTTACAATTGGTTGTAAAAAATAAAGTTTTGGCTCGTTTTTTGCAACACATTGAATGATCATCTACTTATTCATAAAGAGATCCAAGCAATAAATTCATTTACAAAAAAGTCCACACATGGTCCAAAATTTTGTAAAAGACTAAAATAGCCCCTCATACTTTAATATGCTGCAATTACATCATTTAATTTAATTTAACCTTAATTTTACCCCAAATTTCACAAATTCTAACCCAAAATACATTTTTATCGACAATTTCATCCGTCACCGCCGTTGACTTTTTATTTTTTCTCCTGACTTTTCCGCCACCGATTTCCAGCGGTCAAAGACGGTCTTCGGCGTTGACTTTTTCGATTTTTTTTCTTTCTTACTGTAACATCTTTTCTTTTTCGTTTTAACAGCAACAGTGTTGTGATTGACAATAATATTAACTATATTACTGTTAAACACAATAAAATTAACTATACTATAGTTTAACACAATAATATTGTTATATTAATCTTTCATAGTAATATTAACACAACAAAACTCATTATTATTGTGTAATAGAGTAATATTACTATGTTGATCGTTCCACAAATGTAAACATAATAAAAAGCCAAAAGAATTAATATTACTGTGAGTGATAGTAATATTACTATAACAACAGTAATATTACCGCCAACCAGAGTAATATTACAATAAAAGACAGTAATATTATCATGTTACTCCGTGAATAACTCAAACAAACAAAAAAACCCAAACAAAATAATAATATTGATGTGGTTGACAGTAATATTACTATAACAACAGTAATTTTACCGTCAACCACAATAATATTATTGAGTTTACAGTAATATTACAATAATAGACAGTAATATTATTACGTTAATCCGTGAATATTATTACAAAAAAAAAATATTTTATTGGTTGACAATAATAATATTGTGTTTACACTCATTTTACTGTCAACGACAGTAATATAATTCCGTTGACATGTCAACAAATCAAACAAAATTAAAAAAAATAACAAAAAAAATAATAACAATAGTATTACGTTAATTTACTGTCAACGGCAGAACAATTACATAAAAGTGTTGTCAACGACAGTACAATTACGTTAATGTACTGTAATTGACTGTATAATTACGTTAATTTACTGTTAGCGACAACACAATTACGGTTAACATTTAGCGGCGGACGTAAAAAAAAAATGTCAACACCGGAATCCAACGGCGGAAAAAACAGACTAGAAAAAAAATCGAAAAGTCAACGCCAGAATCCGGTGGCAAAATTTTTTTTTTTGAAAAAATAAATCAAAATTGGATTTTTTTGGTCAAAATTGATTAAATTGGGGTTACAATTAAGAATTTAGTATAAAAGGGTTGGGGCTAATTTTGTTATATACATGAATGTTTCCTTTATTTATAATAAATATTAAAGGGATGGGCTTATTGGTGAAAGAGATATACCCCTAAACCTAGAATAATAAAGATATTTGGATAGAGACATGTGCGGAAAGACCCCATTACATTTTTGGTGTGTCTCATTTTCACAAAGTTAATTAGGATGAGTGTGCGGGTGAATTAGAGTGAAACTCATACATTTGGGGTTTCGATTTCACAATAGGGTTAGTTAATAGGATCAATACGAATTCTATATAATTTTGGAAAAACTAATTAATTATTCGATAATTATGTAAATGTTTTGCATATTTCTATCATAATAAAGACTTTGAAGTCGTTTTTCCCCCTTGGGGAACCATATAAATGTAATACATTCTTAGTAGAAAATAATAATATTATTGCTTGGACCTTTTTTTTATATAAGAATTTGTATTACTTGGACATGAAAAATATAAAATTATTAGGATAGTGAAGACCAACCGAAACGCTATTCATAGAGCAACTTTTGCTTGCTTGCAGTGCAACTTTATGTTATTTGGAACTTTCTCACATTATTTTTGAAATATGGGCATTTCGTGCAAGGAAGCACAATGACTTCATCCATTTCGTGGAAATAGAAATACTATGGTCTTATTGTTTAAGATACAAAACACAAAATAATGTGCTTTGTTTTTTTAAGGCGATTCATGTAGATACACACGAAACATGAAGATGCTATTCGTGTAGAACCACATAAAACACTACCTAGTGTTTCGTGTTTGTACACACAATCACTAATAATTTTTTTTATCAGATCATTGTTAACAGTATATACAACAGCAATAGAAAACTTAAAATTATGATCAAATAAAAATTAAACTAAAATTCAAATAGAAATTACAAATAAATAACATCTCGTAAGCTACATACCAGACTTTAAGTTTTGTACATATGCAGTCGAGGTTTGCACGTTTTGAGTAAGTGCTTCAGGTTCTTGTTTCTTTGACGTATCTATGCCGGATGGAGGGATGGTAGAGGACAATTCGCGACAAAATAAGCAAGCATGAAATGATTGTTGTACAATGTCATAGTAGTCATGTATGATAATTGACCATTGCAAAACATAGGAAGATAAGTCATATTTTCGATTTGGGTCAAAAGTACCACCATTGCATTGTATTTAGTAGCAATATTCAATCCCATTCCCCTCATGTCCATCAAATATGCTTGCGGACAAGGACCTGTAGGCCAAACACACATGCGTTTCACCTGAATGTATCCAACATTTCTAAACATCGATGTTTACATATCAGCAGGTTAGTACAACTCCATAAGCAAATCCCCTCTTACGTGCGGCCGTCTTTCTTGATCCTCGTAAATGACTTGAGCAACGCACCCATACCCACAATTACCATTTTCCATCACATTAACATATGACGTAATCAGTCGGACTAGAAATTGTGGCACCAAAGTTTGTGTGGATTTACGACTTCCACAACTTTCATCTTTGATTGAGGTGTTCCATCAGTGGTACTATACGTCTTCGCTTTGGTGTTGCTGTAGTGGAGGTTTGAAGATCCTTGAAACCAGAAGACAATTTAATTGTTGCAGCATCAAGATGGTATTGTTAGGCGAAGGGATCTCTTTTTGTTGAGTTATTCTTTGGTCGTCCTTTGATCTTAATATATGATGGTTCTGATAAATGAGTCGTAGAAGGATAAAAGATGCCACGCAATAAGGTCACAACATTCCATTTGGTCTTGTAATTTTTCCCATTTAGGCCATGATACAAATCATCAATCTGATTATATACAGCTGCCTCGCGGTTTGATTGATATTCAGGTAGGTCCGAAGGTTCAACTGCCATTGTACTACAGAATGGTACAAGTCTGAAATGACAAACATTATACTTTCGTGCATTTTTTTGTACAATTTGGCACGCACATGGGAGCGTATGAGTATCTCTAAGATAGTGAGTACAACAAATCAGATCATGCATCAACGGGGACTCAATCTCTTCGTCCAACTTTTCCAATGCCAGATGTGTGATGTAACAAATCAAATTTTCAAAGCACAACCACGCTGCAATATGCTTCCTTATTTCGGATGATAATGAACAGTCTCCCTTCAACTGACTAACTCGACTATAAACTGGGTCCCTAAGCTTATTTTGTACGTTATTAACACCTTCAGTCGAAGCATTTAACCAACCATTGACTGACGAATGAGAACTCTCCACCCTGTCCAATTATATAGATAATCAAATTATAATAAACATTATTTTAGTATTATATATTTTATCATTCAAATAACTATAACATGGATTACCTGTTGGTGGTCGTGTTACCAAAATAATACACCTAACGAGTATAGGCTCTGACAAACTTGTCCTTGTAAATCAATAACGTATCGTTCAAATACTATATTATTCTGGGTATCCTCCATACCGTCCAACCATTTCATTATAGTTGTATTGATACTCTTCAACGATTTATGATTTAACCAGTTTAGCTTATTTCTCATGTCGGAATTTAAGACCTTGGTCTTTGTTGCCTCCCATAAATTTCAATGCATATGCCTCAACATTTGTATTTATATGGAATAAACACATGATACGACACTAGAAAAAACTCAGGGCAGTGCTTTCAAGAGACTCGACTCCCTTGTCCGTCAAGATTGCATCAGGTTCAGCACCATCAAATAACTCTCTCAAACAATTCAAAGTCCATTCATAGGTGTTTGCATCTTCATGAAACATAAATGCAACAACAATCGTGTAATTTTTGCCAATGGGAGTAATCCTATTTATTTCGAAAAGAGGCATTCCATACCTACATCAAACAATTTTACACATAAAATTCAGTTATTGAAAGTAAAATAAATTATAAAATTACAATTACATTTAAACAATCATAGAAGTTTTGATGAAAACCCCGTAAAACTTGTTACGAGATCCAATACCTTACGCGGAAGTAAAAACACGCAACGTCCAAAACAAAGAATTCTAGTTTGCGGAAGCAAGGAATAATGACCCCATAGTTATAAAGAGCTAGAAACCATTATTATCAAGGTGAAATATAATATTGACCCCATGGTTATAAAGAACCAGAGAACCAATAATAAGACGCTAAGAAAATTACATGAATCCCCTTGTAAAATCCCAAAATTTGCTGTAAAACAGCGAAAGAGAATTAATATCACCAAATACTCAAATATTCATTAAAATTCGTCCATAATAAAAGGTTATCACTACCATTAAAATTTGTTAATATACTTTAAGAGCTATGGCACCCGCTTCACGATTACTCTTATTATATATAATCTCAGCGGAAGACTTTTAGGAAAATGATTATTGTGCATATAAATTTACGTCAAAATTTTTCTTTTAAATCAGAGGGAGAGAGAGCATATTTATTTTAACCATAATCAACAAAATAACATAAATACATAGTACGTGCAAGACTAGAATATTCGAACAGATTCAATGGAGCAACTTTAAAAATTAATTCCTCCTAGACCAATCATGAAAAAAACTTAAAATTAATAGCATACCTTCTACCATGAGCTTAAATAACTCATTTAAGACAGTTTTGAAAGATACCTAGCCATTAGAGTGGATTAAATAAAATGGTGCAGGCACTCAGTTTAAAACCCAGAACATGGGAGGGAGATTTGAAATTTCCTAATAAATTACTCAGTGACTCAAATACTACCAAAGTTTATTCCAGGATAGAAAAACAAGTTGAGAACATGTTCCAAGTGGAAACAAGTCATTTGCGTGAGTAAAACTTTAGTTGTAATAGAAAAAAATAGACTGCCCATGTATGAGTGCAGTGGTAAGAAATAGTTCATTACTTATCCGATTTGTGCAAGAGACCTATCAAATTAATGAGAACAGAGAGATGCCGAGACTCATAAAATTTCATGATTTTCTAAGCAGATCACATATATAAAAAGAATTTACAAACATCGAGACAAAACAAGGAGAATAACTAGCCGAAAAGCGTATATGCATAGAGTTGGTAAAATTCGCTTTCGTTACAAAATACTACAGACTACCGATTACGTGTTCTAAAAGATGGTAATCCTACTTATTATTACACATATTATTCTTTAATAATTTCCACCGATCGGAGGAAGCGATTGATATGAAATACCTAAAATCGTATCAAAGATTTTTACAAGCATATTATACAAATAGAACCACATAGCTAGGTTGAGAGCCAACACAATCCACATCCCCTCCATATGAACTCTTCCCGACTCTCAATCTTGATTCTAACTTCACTCGTCGACTCCAAATCGGGTATACCTACAAACATACAACATCTATATGAGCCTTTAAGGACTCAATGAGAAACTTGAAGTATTATCGAGTACACATGACACATAGAGCATATATATACATATTATTATTATACATATCCATACAAAATAAGTAAATCAATCATACACTTCCCTTTTCGTCGGAGTTCTTCTTCGTTGTTCCTTTTCAAGCGCATAGAGTGAGATTAATTCCCACTTTTATAACCCTATGATCGGAGACCATAGAGTGAGAATATCCCACCTTTATAACCCTATGCCTTGACATTCGTATTGAAGAGTATAGAATGAGGTCTCACTTTTATAACCCTATGATCCCAAGACCATAGAGTGAGATTGTATCACTTTTATAACCCTATATCTTCAATGCCATAATGAGACATGCATGACATGAAATATCATCGGGGATCCCTTCGAAAAAAACAATCTAAGTTTCCGATAAATAACCCTATATTTTACGAGCCATCTATCTACGTGGAATCAAACCACCCTTAGGCCTTAGGGTACCGACTCGTCGTACCTTAGTTATTTACCGTAACCTCGAAAGAGTTTCCAACATATTTTTACCTTTTAAAAATCATGACACTTATGCAGCCATCTACTTACCTTTCTCATTCTCAAACACAATGATCAACACATAAACGTACAAAAGCAAGATCATATAGCAAAACAAAAATAAAGTCCCATGTAGTCACTTCACGCATAGCCAATTAGACATAAAATACTATCCATAGCCAAATACAAGCAATAATCGAAATATTAAACATGCAAAGGCAATCCATAAACAATAAAAAGCTCATTAATTATAAAACTTGCAAGAAGAAAGTTCAAGAGTTTCATCCTTTCATTTTCTTTAAGTCTTACCACTAAATCTTCACATGCAATATTCTTTTAATCTAGTTTAGTTCAACTTCTTAATCATTTTATCAACTTTATATAGGCATGTGAGAGTCTTTTAACACAACTTTTAAATTATTTTATCCAACTTCATTAGAAAACACTAGATCTTAACATGCAAGACCTTAAATCAACAATCAATCACTAGATTAACACATAAGGCACTAATTAAACCAGATAAGCAACTAATGCATTTTATCCCAAAAAATCGAAACATCACACACAACAATAATTGCTTTTCTACACAAATCCCACATGCATCAACATACATCCATACAATTCTACTCCTATTTCATTAATTTCTCCTTTCCTTAGTTGAAGAGGAGAGTTTTTGAAAGTTTCATAGTTAAACCAAAAATTGAATTTCTTTTCACAAATCAACAATCAATCACTAGATAAACACATGCAAGCTACTAATTAAACCAAATAAGCAACTTAGGTCATTTTCCCCAAAAAATCAAAAAAACTATAGAACTTCAAGAACAACTTTTCTCTTTAAAATACTAAAACGCAATCATCATCTAAGCAATATAACCACATAATATACAAGTATTAGTCAAGAATTTAAAGAAAAACCAAAATAATAGTGGTGTTGCATATTTGAGCGAGAATTCAAGAATTCTCACCTCTACTCTTTAAGGGGAGGAACGGTTAGCTCTTTTCTTTCTAATACAAGAAGAGATAGAGGGTTAAATTATAATTTTAATACGAGAAGAAGGAAAATTTGAAGGAAAGAGAGTTTAGTTCTTCGAAAAATTGAAGAAGAAGCTTACTTAGGCTTGACCGAAAATTCTCCTCTTGTAGAAATAGAAGGAGACCTTGAACTTATAGGTGGTGAGAGTTGAGTTTTAGAGTGCAATTTTGATCTTGGATATTGGAGGTATTTATAGAGTTTTTGGGAAATTCAAAGCCTATGGACAAGCAAGGGAAATACATGTTTTATGGAGGGTGATTTTGCAATTTATTTGAAAAGGTGTGGTGGTGGTTCTTGGGTGGCTTAAGCTTGAGAAGATGGTGGCTACGGTGGGGGAGGAGCTGCCGAAAATGAAGGGGAGAGAGGAAGAAAAAGAGTGACTCGTGGACTGGCTAAAGTTGGAATGTGGGAGTGGCTAAGTGTGCTAGAGCTAATGATTAGGAAAAACAAGACTTAAGTATTTATTTTAGTGCATAATGTACAAGTCTTCTAATGCTTGTTCTTCTCCTAATTAATATGCATTATTATAATTACTGTGTGTGTGTACTAGTGGCCGAAAATTCAAAATAATAAGGGAAGGATTTTCTAAATTTCATCACCAATCAATAATCCTAAAATGCATGAGTTAATTTTATTTTCTAAAAATTAGTGCATGCATAAATATGATAAAATGCTCATTTAAATTCAGTGTTTTTTTGCAAGAACTACCCTTGTGTAAACTCAGTTGCTAAAAAAGTCCCCGTATTAAAAATATTAGTAAGAACCCCCTATGAAATTTAGTCAAAGCTAATAAAGTCCCTAACAGCTTATCGTGCGTCGCACGCGTGGGTTGTGTGACTGAGTTGTATTTTTTCACCGGCAAAAACTTAAATACCCTTTTAAAAATCTAAAAAATTACAGATCCACCCCCTAATTTCTATAAGCCCAAAATTTCTATAAGCTCAAAATAAAGTTTTCGTAATTATCAGTTCAGTCCCTCATATTTTATGAAAAAACTTCTTCATTACACTTAAAACCACCATTGTAATGTCAAACCTCAGCTCTCCCATGCCCATCACCTCCGCTACACCACCCCTTACCACTTCTCCTGCCGTCTAGGACTACCCCTTCCACTGTATCTTCGTTCACCTCACCATAACTCTCGTCAGCACCCTATCCATCACCCGCAAATGCCACCATAAGAAAACTAACATCTCTCTTGTGCTTCCTTCACAACACCTGAGGGTCCAAATTCCCAATTGATGGACACAAATCCGAACAAATCGAAGAAAAACTCGCCTCAATAGTCCTCCGGAGAAGGGCTTCGGAGATATTTAAATTGAATTTTTTAATTTTTATTTTTTGCCGACTTTCCATCAAGGAGAAATCAAAATCGACGATGTCACGATGTGATACCGTTGGTGTAGTGGCGCCACCGCACTGCTGACAGGGAGAAAGCGTTGGGGTAGGTGGGGTTGGGGGATGGATGTGGTGATGGTGCGACGACAAATGTCTGGTAAAGAATTTTAGTTGGGTGGGGGGCTACGCGAAGAAGTTGGTTGCTGACATTTTTTTAATGTATATTATTTACATTTTTTATGTTTGTTAAATTAAAATATTATTAAAGAATTTCTAGGGGCAATTTTTACTAGGGACAGTTTCGTCATTTCATTGAAGTCAATTTCTAAATTTGATAAGAGTGGCTGTCTTCTATATAAAACACATCATCGGGGTATATTTGCTAATCATTTCAACACAAGGTGTTTTATGGCCGTTCGAAATTACATAGGGGGTCTATGCTATTAACTCTTTAAATTCATCATGCAAGAATCAAAGTTTAATTTACGGAAATAATTTATTTCGATATAATATTTCTAAATATTTTCTAATCACATAATTCACATAATCACATAATTCACTTAATTCACATAATTCATCTAATTACATAAACAATTAGTTATGCAAGGATTATTCTAAATTATAATTTGATAAATTTGCACATAGAGGTGGTAAAATAAAATACTAATATTTTAACGAAAATGTGGGGTGTTCAACGTAATAATATTATTGTCTACTATTGTACTATTACTGTGGTTGACAATAAAATTACAGTAAACACAATGATATTATTGTCAACCACATCAATATTATTTATTTGTTTTTGGGTTTATTATCTTGTTTGATTTGTTGACCAGTCAACGTAATATATTACTGTGGTTAATAGTCAAATTACTGTAAATACAATAATATTACCGTGGTTGACAATAATATTACTGTCGTTACAGTAATATTACTGTCAACGACAATAATATTATTTTTAATTTTTTTTATTATTATGTTTGTCGTTGTTGACCGCTCAACATAATAATATTATTGTATTACACAATAATTTATTATGTAACATAGTCATTTTGTTGTGTTCAAGAGCTGATAGTGATTGATAGGCTTAGGGCTGATAGGCTTAGAGCTCCTACTTTCACAAGGGTTATTCCAACAAGACCAGAGAACAGCTTTTACGGGACTAGGCCCGCTTACTGATTCAACGAGGCTTACTGATATGCCATCATTAAAACCGTCTACGATCACTCTAAGAACGGTTCCTCCTCCAGCAGCCCTTAGACCACTGGATCTCGTCTCTTCGCCTTTGCTATTTCATTAACTGCTATTGAATTATGTGCTAGATAGTATTATATCAATATGTACGTGTTAAATAGTAATATAGTTAATATTACTGTGAATCACAATAATATTACTGATTTTTACGGGAGCTAAAAAATGTTCAGGAAAAAAAATTAAAAAAAGTCAACGCAGCCGGTTAGCGGCAACGACAGCGTAAAAAAAGGTAGAAAAATAAAAGAAGGTCAACACCCAGAGATCGGTGGTCAACAATAGCTGACCAACGACGACGGTCAAAATTAGAGTTAAAATTGTGTTATGGTTCAAAATTGAATAATTGGTGAAATTTGTGTCGAATTGATGTTAAATTGAGTTAAATGGATGAAATTGGAGCATAATAAAATATAGGGTTAATGAGACATAACCCCTTTATTATGAAAAATATTAGAACTAACCACCCCTCATTATTTTTAATATGTCAAACCCCCTCAATTAGTGTCATACCAATACTACCCTCAAATTTTGTATTAGAAATCAGTCCCCCGCCATCTATCTGAACTACGGGATTCATATCAAATATTCATAGGAAAAAAAATCTTTCCCCTCTAAATCAGGGCAATATGCAGAATATCATCCCAATAATTCGCTAAAATCTGTCCATGGTCTACGACCTTCGATGGAACCCTAGTTTTCTTTATTTGTTGAAAAAAAATTCACAATCGTGTGAATCGAGGAGAAGCAGACACAAAAACATAGTGAAATCAAAAAAATCGAATAAAGGTAGCCTTCTATGAAATTCGTTTTTCCTACAACATATAATTAGATTTCTCTGTTTTATGTGATAATACGACATATTCCCATTTTTTTGTTTTCAATTTCATCGGCTCTGGAGACCATTGAGGTCCCTGACAAAACTTTGAGCAAGGGTTGAAGTGAACTACGAAGATTATAGTGAACTACGAAGTTTTTAGTCAACTTCAATTTTACAGGCAACTATGGATGAATATTTGCAGTAACCTTCAAAGATTATAGTGAACTATAATAGTAACTTGTAGTAAACTTTGTAGTCATCTACACTCAGAGTCAACTATAAAATCGGGTAGTTCACTATATTTTTCCCAATGTCAACTATAAAAAGTAGATAGTCAACTATAATTTTTACGATGTCAACTATAAAAAAATATGGTAGTTAACTATATTGTTACCAGAGTCAACTACAAAAATTAGATAGTCAACTATAATTGTTCAAATGTCAACTATAAAAAAATTGGTAGTCAACTATATTTTTTCCATTAATTCACCATATTATTTTTCAATTTAAGATACTATAGTGTTATAAAATTAAATACTCATGATAAAAATCTCATCTTCATAAAAACATGAATTTCATATAGTAGAAAATAAATTGATTCCAACGATCAAACAATGAGATATAGAAGAAAATGTACGGTAGTGAGAAGAAATAGAGGAAAAAAATGAAACATAAACAGACGAGAAGAGAGGAATTGAGGGAAGAGAGAGAGAGAGAGAGAGAGAGAGAGAGAGAGAGAGAGAGAGAGAGAGAGAGAGAGAGAGAGAGAGAGAGAGAGAGAGAGAGAGAGAGAGAGAGAGAGAGAGAGAGAGAGAAGAGAGAGAGAGAGAGAGAGAGAAGAAGAAGAAGAAAATAAAAAGATACGAGAAAAGTAGAAATTGGGGATGAGAGAGAAGATAGGAAAGAGGCGAGAGAAAAATAAGAAGAATAAAAGAAACGTCATATATTGAGGAAAATAAGGAAGAGAGAGAAATTAATGGAGAATATAAAATGACGGATATGAGAGAGGAGAAGAGAGAGAAAATTGGAGAAAAATGTGGACAAAAAAGGGCATAATGTGCATTAACATTATCTTAGGGGGTCACACAATTCAGAAAATATTAAATGGATTTGTCTATAAAGGGGCAATTATAAATTGGACCCGTACTATATTATTTTACCTAATGTGGGGATTATCCCTCATTTTCCCTAAAATATAAGGGGTATTTGAGTTTTTTACACACTTTTGGACTTTGTGTGAACTTCTTTATTAAAAAGATTTTGATGTGATCCTCTTAATGATAAGTAACCGTGATGAAATTATTTGTAATTGCGCCGTTTATAAAATGGCGCATAGAAAAGGTCTTATTCAAGTAAATGTGAATTGAGAATTCGTGCACATACACAACCCCATGTTTCACTTGGAAGGTGGAAGTTGGAATATTCAACAAAGGCCACTTCAACTTCTTTTTTTATAGCCTTTATGTTAAAAATACAATTTATTGCAACAATTGTGCATCTCTAATAAGTTTAAATTCATTATATTTACTATTTAGCATTAAGTAAATTAACGATTTAATTTTTGATATAAATTGAAGTGGGAGGGAGTTAAGTAATATTTAACAATATCATTATCATTAATGCTACTAAAATCCAAATCTTATTTATAGTGTGAAATTGGATTTACCGATTTTCTTGGTTGGATCCATCAAACCATTTTATCAAATCAAAAATATCTACATATATTTTCTTCACTATTCTTTTACCAACTTACTATCTCCGGAATCAGTTAAGCTACACTCATACAGGCTTCACTATTCTTTTACAAGTATATTGACAGTTGACTCGTTTGATTGGCCCCCGAATCCCCATAAATTTATAGTTCATTTTTCCCCAAATATACCTAAACAATATTTAAAAAACAACTCATAGGAAATGTCTTTTTCAAGCATATATGAATTGAGAATTCGTGCACATACAACCCCATGTTTTACTTGGAAGGTGGAACATTCAACAAAGGCCACATCAACTTGTTTTTTTTTTCTTTATAGACTTTAGGTTATAAATAAAATTTATGACATCTATTATTTATTTTACATCAATTATCCATCTGTACAAAGACATTTAAATTCATTATATTTAGCATCAAGAAATTAACGATTTAATTTTTTATCATACTAGTTAAACTCGTGATATACCGCGATATATATCACAAGACGGTACGATCCCAATCAAAAAGATATAACTCATAATATGTATTGGCTATGCATAAATATCGCGAGATATCGTATCGTATCGCCATATCACGACACGATATGATATTTACGATATTAGCCAAAGTATTAAAAAAAATTAAAAAAAAAATTGGAAAAAAAGTAAAAAGTAAAAGAAAAAAGAAGGAAACAAAATATTCACATAACCAGGGCCTGAAAAATGGATTTCAATATTATTTAATATTTTTCTTACATATATTAGATACAATAAATTTAAACGCCAAGTTTGATATTGATAAGAGAAAATAGAGAAAGTCCAAAGTTAGAGTTGATAAAGTTGAAGAGATTGATGAACATGAGGATGACAACACTCTTTTGAAATTGGTGGATGAAAAAAATTTTAGTGACATTGATCTTGAAGATTATGAGTGATAAATTAGTTTTTAGAAATTAGGGATTCAAATTTGAACTTTGTTGATATTATTTTATGAGCAATCATGACTTTTGTCCTATTTTATGATGCAATAATGAAATTTGATATATGGGAATAAGTGGTTTACTTAAAAAAAAAAATTTACATGTTTATAGTATTTTCATTATGTAGATATATATATTTTATTAATTTTATTGATTAAAAATCTTACGATACGATACGATACACGGAGGAAAACGATACGTCGATATTTTCTGATTCGATAACCATATTTTTGATATAAATTGAAGTATATTTAACAACATCATTATTATTAGTGCTACCAAAATCCAAATCTTATTTATATTGTGAAATTCGATTTATCGATTTTCTTGGTTGGATCCTCAAACCATTTTATCAAAACAAAAATAACTAGATATATTTTCTTCGCTGTTCTTTTACAAACATATAAAATTAAGTGATTTATAGTTGACTCGTGTGATTGGCTTGATCAGTTCAATTGAATTAATTATGGTTAACTTATTTATGATATTGTAATATTATTTCGTGTTGCCATTTATCATCATAAAATGGAGGCTCATATATATAATAGGGCGAATGGCAAAAATGTCAATCACATGGGACTTAAATGCATTTTAGTCCATAAAAAAACAGTCTCTCAATTAAACTCATCCCCATGTTTTTAGTCTAAAATACCCTCCATAATTTAATTCTTATCAATTCCACCCATTATGCTCTAACTTCCTTAATATTACACATTGATCCCGGATTTAAACAAATATATCACATTAACGCCCAAATTTTTTTTTTTTCAGAAAATAATTTTTTTTTCTGAAATGTTTTTTTTTCCGGTCAGATTCCGGTGTTGACCGCCGGTCTCCGGCGTTGACTTTTTTTTTTTTTTTTTAAACTTTTTTTTTCCTGAAATTTTTTCCGGCCGGTCAACCACCGGTATCCGGCGTTGACTTTTTTTTTTTGAATTTTTTTTTCTTAGAAAAAAAATATTTTACTTAATATTACTGTCTTGGCTACTAAATTACTGTCTCAGACAGTAATATTACTGTTTGGGACAGTAATATTATGAATATTATTTTCCCGAACAGTAATATTGTTAATATTATTGTCTAAGACAGTTAAATTACTGTTGGAGACAGTAATTTAGCAGTCAAGGCAGTAATTTTAATTAAAATAATTTTTTTTTTAAAAATTATAAAAAAAAAGAGTCAATTAACAGTTAAATAACTGCTGGAGACAGTAACTTAGCAACGAATACAGTAATATTAATTAAAAATATTTTTTTGAAGAATAAAAAAGTCAATTAACAGTTAAATTACTGTTTCCGACAGTTAAATAACTGCTGGAGACAGTAATTTAGCAACGAATACAGTAATATTAACTAAAATATTTTTGAAGAAAAAAAAAAGTCAATTAACAGTTAAATATTAATTAAAATATTTTTTTTAAGAAAAAACATAATTATAAAAAATAAAAATAAAAAAAAATCAACGCCGGTGACTCGGCGGTCAACTGCAGTTGACCGGCCGGAAAAAAATTTCTGGAAAAAAAAATTCAAAAAAAAAAAAAAAAGTCAATGCCGGTCAACGGCGGCGGCCGGCGGTCTCCGGTGGTGGCGGGTCAAAATTGAAATTATGGTTAAAATTAGTTAATTGATGAAATTGGGCTAAATTGGGGTGTAAATCATGAAATTGGAGTTGAATTGGGTTTCAATGAATTGGGGGTAATTTTGGTATATATAAAAGGATTTTCCTTATTTGCAAATAAGTTTGAATGAGCTGGATTTATTTGAAAAACAAAAAAGTTGAATGTCCCTCTTTTAATTAAATGCCCTTGTCATGGGCTTATTTGTCATTTGCCCTATATAATAACTATAAGTTTGACCCAGCTAACCTAAATTGAACAATCAAATATATATATTAAAATCTCCCACTTTAACTAATAAAATACAAATTGAAAAGTAAAGACAAAGACAATGGAATCTAATGAATGTGGTATCACCACCAATATGAAACACTAAGTCGTAAGTCGTCATAAACAATAATTTTCCGAATGCCATAAAGTTGTATGAAACAAAATTCATTTTGGTCCTATAGAACTTGAAGTGGTCAGTTTTTATAAGTATAGCTAAACAATTTGGGGCTAAAACCCATATAAACAATATCCTAAGGACGAAACTGCAATTTTCCCTACACAAATAAGTTTGTCTTCTATATAAACACATGATTGATTACTTTGGCTAATTCATCAAAGCTAAAAAACTTCTACACCTAAACAACTATAACCATCACATTCTCTTTTGTTTCTCTTCCCCTTGCATACACACACATCCCTTCAAATGCATATACCATTTCTCTAAGAGAGAAAAGAAGCAATATATCTGCAAATTAAATATATCTTCTTCCATTTCAAGGGGAGAGAGAGAGAGAGAGAGAGAGAGAGAGAGAGAGAGAGAGAGAGAGAGAGATGACGGAAGGAACAATGGAAGTGATACTTTGTGGGGCTCATGGCCTCCTGAGAACAGACATATTTGGTACGTACGCATCCCTTTGCATTTGTACGTATGTATGTATGTATGTATGTATGTATGTATGTATGTATGTGTTACGTTCCATGGTGTGTGTATATAATGGATAAGTGTTTGGAGGTGTTATAGTGATGAAGAAGTAGAAGAATAAATAGGATAGGCTCGCGCGCGTGCGTTCCACTTATAAATCCATAGCATTTTGTTAGTTATTCTCTGCCTCATTAAATCTTCCACCATTAATATTAAGTTGGATTCCTCCTTTGTTAACTTAATTACCGCCTAATGTTCTCTTATTTATGATTACGAATAGCATGTAAAATCAAAAATTCAATACTTGTAGTTCTGAATGAATTTAAAATCCCCCACCCCGAGAAATGTTGTTTAATCATAAATAATTTGTGAGAATTAACACTACGTATCGTAATTCATAAATTGAAAACACAATTGGTTTAATTTATTGGTCAAAGTTGTAATAATTTATTTGTTGGTGAATGCAGGTAGGATAGATCCATATGTTGTGATTACGTATGGAAATGAAGAGCACACCAGCAAAATAGCTAAAGGTAAAACTTACCTTAATTTTCTTCTTTTTCGTTTGTGTTTCATATTTTTATATATTCAACAATTAATTCTATAGGAGATCGATTCACATTATTCCATGCTAAAATTCACATTAATCCGATGTTACTAAATCGTAAATATTTTTTATATAACTGAAATATTTTTTGTGTAAATCGTAAATAATTCTTTTATGAAATATTAAACTTGTAGAAACTATATATATCTGAGTTCAAGAATTCGAAGTTAAAATTTTAATACATCTTGTTCAAACAATTTAATTCTTTAACGAATCTTGCACGTAATACAGACACGTTCATTTTAATTTTACATAAACCACCGCTATTAATTAAACCCAACTGTTTTAGATTCAAAACATTATACATATAATTGTTTCAATATTAAACAAATTGGTATATATATAAATAGGACAAGGTAGCAACCCAGGGTGGAACGAACGGTTCAAATTCAAGGCACAATACCCAGCAGACGCCGGAGATGACCAAAGAAAATACAGGCTCTTTCTTCGACTTATGGACCACGACACTTTCACTCGTGATGACTACCTTGGCCATACCACGTAAATTCTAGTCCCCGTTTTTTTTTTTTTTTCTTTTTTTTTTCTACGAATTATATGTGTATGTATATAGATATTTAATTAAATTAGTTGTTTAAAAAAAATGAATATATAAATTAAATGCAGGATCTATGTGAAGGAGCTACTTGAGTTAGGTGTAGAGAATGGAAAGGCTGAACTTGGTACTCACAAGTACAGGGTTATTTTAAAAGATGGTAGTTACCATGGTGAAATTCAAGTTGGAGTCAATTTTAGTGTTCCCAAAAGGTTTGTGTTTAATAAAATTTAATACTTGTGTTACTTATAGATAGACATTAGTATCTTTATTACATTTAATTTTAATTACCAATTTTTAGTGATTAACTTTTAATTTTATTTATTTTTTTTGATACAGGAAGTAATGATGAAGAAGATTAATACGAGGTGGAGGAATGCTAGTTGTACAGCTGGTTGTTACGTTTGTATTTGCATCTTACAATTCACCATGCATCCAAAAATCATATATTATTTCATTTGTTTTCTGGAATTTAACAATTCATGTAACTAGTTACAACTTACAAGCCGTGTCAAATACAATAGAGTAAAATAAAGGGTTTTTTTTCTTAAGTACCTGATCAACGATTTTTATTATATATTTTAGATTTATGGGTTATATTTATTTTACCAGTAAACCCATCTCTTTAATATGTATTATAAATAAAAGAAAAATTGATGTATATAACAAAATTATCCCCAACTCTTTAAACCCAATTTAACTTCAATTTAATCAATTTTAACCACAAAAATTCAATTTTGACTTTTTTTTAACTTTTTTTTCCTGAAATATTTTTTTGCAGCCAGTGTCCAGCGTTGATTTTTTTTTTTCTCCGCCGGCGGTTTCCAGCGTTGACTTTTAAAAAAAAGTAAAAAATTATGTATGCTTTTTCCTCCGCCGATTTCCGGTGTTACTTTTTTTACTCGTTTTTTTCCCTAAACTTTTTACCCATTTTTTTTTCGTCCGCCGCTGAACGTTGACCGTGATTGTACTGTCATTCACAATAGTTATACTATCGATGATAGACATTTACGTAATTGTACTGTCGTTGACGGTACAATAACTGTCAACCACAACAATATTATTATTATTTTCGCTTTGTTTTTTTTTTTTTTTTTGGTTTGTTGAATGGTCAACGTAATTATAGTACTTTCGTTGACGTTAAAATTACTGTACACACAATAACAATAATATTACTGTCAACCAATTGTTTTTTCTGCCCCTAGCATACTGAATTTTGATCTTTCATTATTAAATTCACTAAAGCGTAGAGTGTTAGCATTTTCATTTACTAAATCCACTATTTGTGCAGAGTGATTTTTGATCTTTCCGTCTATTAAATCCACTATTTACATAGTTAAAGTGGAGTACGTTTATTTCATAATGAAACTAGTAATACACCCGTGCGATGCACGGGGTATTCATCGTAAAACAAAATATTGAATAATAAAAAAGTTTCTCAAAATAGTGATATTAATTGTTAATAAGTAAAAGAAAGAAGTAAAACATATTCAAAAATAAAAATAATTTGTATGGTGTAAGTTCAAAATAAGTTGATATAAGTGAAAAAAACTAAACATCGAATGTTTTGATTTCCATATACAAAAGAGCGAATATATAGTTGGTCACAAACTTGTACAACCATAATGACATGAACGTTGAAAACTTGAATTGTTTGATACCAACCGCCCTAAGCCCATGCAACAAATCCGATACAATGCAACTGACCTGCATATGTTGTAAAATGGTCAAACGAAATATGTAAATTGTTACCAAAACAATACCAATATAACTGTTTAATTGCATAAAATTATTGTAAAAAGATTACATTCATGAAATATAGCGAGCGGAGTCCATAGCAAGTTCCTATTACAATTAAAATAAACATACGAATGAGGAATAACAAAACATAAAAATAATAGATAAAAAAGGTCGTCAATAAATATTGTAATTTTTTAATACTTACGTTCATATACGCTGAAAAACTTCCTTGTATACAACATTATTTGTAACGTTGGTCGTATCACCAGATTCCGAGTTAATCAAAATCTTTATGCCACTTCGACTCTTAACCCTCGAGAGTGCGACATAGAGCTGTCCGTGACTGAAAACAGGTCTCGGCAAGTACAGGCCCACGTGAGAAAGAGTTTGTCCTTGACTTTTATTGATTGTCATTGCGAATGATACCATTAACGGAAACTGACGTCGCTGGAATTTAATAGGCAATGCAGAGTTGGACGGTACCAAAGTCATTCTAGGAATGAACACCATATCACCAACATGTTTACCGGACAGGATTCTGCAGTTGAGAACGTGTTTTCCCATATTAATAATCTGAAGCCTTGTTCCATTGCACAATCCTCTGGCCTGATCGATATTTCTGATGAGCATAACGGGAACACCTCTTTTCAATGTCAACTTATGCGGTGGAATTCCGGAACATGATATGGTGTTGAGAAACTCCGGTGAGTATATTTCTGCGTTGACATCCGATAACAACTCCTCCTTGCACATACTATCTGAGCTGAAATAGACCTTTTCCTCTCCAGTTATGATCGACAAAAAATGATCGTTCACAAAACCGACACTTTCATTAGTGGGTGCAAGGATTGCTCTGCCTTCGAAATACTCGGGAGTGAAAAGGTTGGTCACCAGATCGGGATAGACAAACTCTATAAGATCCAGAAAGGGATCTGCAGAATTCCGAATCAACATGTCATCGGGAATTTCAATTGTGGCATCACCGTCATTTATTTCGCCAGCATCGCCATTGCCGATTCTCAATATCCAGTCCGCAAATTCTCGTATTTCATCTGCATTGGCTGAAGAGGAGGACGACTCAAGTCTCATGTTCTTGTTTAACTTCATAACCTTGCATTGTCTCCACAACGGTGATGAATTGATTGTAGCATGCACAATGTCTTGTCTTGATGCTTTCAACACAACTGGCAGAATTTGCCGAAAGTCCCCTCCAAGCACTACAACCTTGCCTCCGAATGGCATATCTGAATCAAGTATAGATTTCATTGTTTTGTCGAGTGCTTCGAAACAGTACCTGTGCATCATCGGTGCCTCGTCCCATATGATTAGCTTTGCTCTAGACAACAATTCTGCCTGTGGGCTCTGTTGTTTGATGCTGCATGTGGAGCTCTCATGTACAATTATTGGCAGTCCAAATCTAGAATGAGCAGTTCTGCCACCTGGAAGTAGAAGCGAAGCAATACCACTGGAAGCAACATTTATAACTATTTCTCCTTTTGAACGGATAGCAGCCGATAAAGTTTTCCATATGAAAGTCTTTCCCGTTCCTCCATGCCCATAAAGAAAGAACAGTCCACCTCTGTCATTTGTAACAGCATCCATGATATCATCGAACACTTTTTTCTGCTCATCAGTAATGGATGAAAGGTATTTTTTAAGTTCTTCACGCATAGCATCAACGTCATAGTCCAACTCGTCGAGAACTAATCTATTTACCGTGTCGTCCGACATCGACCCAATTGGAATCGGCATTGGGGGAAAGTTACTCAGGCTTTTGCTGTTACTTTGCAATATATTTTCTATTTCGATCAAAGCGCAGTTTCTCAGAGTATCGTCTGACACAGGTGGACCTTCAATATAATATAATATGAAAAAATAACATAATGTGGCGATTGTAAAAATATATAGTTTTAATTCAAACGTGTGTAGTAAACGGTGTAAAAACGTAAGATGTATTCTCATACCTGAATTAGTACGACTTTGTTGCAGTCTGTACGCAATATCCTCGGTGAATTCTTTCCAGCAACACTCCCACACATGTTCCGGTCTGCTCATATTATTTGCGACTAAAAGTACGACGAATAATCGTCTCACATAGTCACCACTGGCCCACTCGTTTGCCTCCTTTATGCCAACTATGTACTCTTTGTCGTCATCTAGTAGTCCAAGCGCAAAGCACGCATCTTTGAAAGTTGGGTAGACGTGATCCTCGACTTTCCTAAGATCATCGTAACACATGCAACCTCTTTGGAAGTTCAACAACAGTCTCAAGTAATAGTCCTCACCCCTGCCCGGCGGTACATTGGTAACCCTTCCGATCGAGAATCCTATCTTTCTCGGCATCCAACAGCGAGCTTTTTCCTTATAGACAAATTTCTGTGGAAACTCTCCATACCTCAAATTTCTAGCTTCAGGGTACAGCTTATTGGCTTGGAACCAAGCAAGGAACATCGTTTGCTTCGCAGTCGGTCTGTTCAGCACATCAACTAATGAGTCATTATCTGTGAACACAACAGACTGACTGTCCGGAAGATGAAAGCTTAACCTAATCACCGGTGGGTCTCTAAAGTGAATGTCAAAGCTAAATAACCTCCAAGCAGCCTCGCATGCCGAAAGATATCGGCAGTCGTAGTACATCTTTATCTCATCGCGACATTCAGGAGTTGCACCTGGATTATTTGATTGATAAAATGCCGCCGTGACCCGATCGTGTCCTTTGTTGACATACTTGAATAAATACTTTATCGATTTATTCTGGTTGCACAACTCGACATTAATGTGGGCTCTGTACTTTTTCAGTAGAGTACGGTTATAAGGCACGACGAAACCATTGTCGAGATATGTTTTCTTCTTAACCACGGTCCTCCCATTTTCTCTTCTTCTGTAGACCGGATAACCATCTGCATCGGCCTCAGTACGGTTTACAAAACTCTTTGGAAATCGCTTCGTGCAAATCCCGTCTTTCATGCATGGAGAGTTTTGATTGGCCAGACCGCACGGGCCGTGAATCATATACTTCTCAACCAAATCGTACATCTTTCGGTCTGTTACCTTGTCTGGGATTTCGGCACATATGATTTTATCTATGTCTTTTGATGTCTTCGGTTTGTCTTCATTGTGAAGCCAAATCAATATGTGCGCATGCGGGAGACCGCGCTTCTGAAACTCAATTGTGCAAACATCTGAACATTTTACATTTTAAACGTATTTGGTTAGCATTAATATACAAAAATATTCAATGTTTGACGTAATAAAATATTTATAATATTATAAGAGTATATAATGTCTAAAATATATATTATGTTATACTTTTATCTTATAAATTGATACTTACATGCTCTAATGCGACCAAATATTTTGCCCTTCTTCAAATCTGACATCAGACTGTCGAGCTTCATCTTAAAAACTCGAGCAAGAATATCGGGACGGTCTTCAGGTCTCAAATTAGTACCGCTCAACGCCCTTTGAATTTTCGGCCACTGTGGATTGCAGGTTATAGTGATGAACAACGATGGAAATCCAATCCAGTTGCATATTTGAAGAGCATCGACGAAGTTGTTAAACATGTATCTTGGACCTTGGGTAAAACTGCCTGGTAGAATAACCCTCGTGCCAATGGATCTAGCATCCGTATCTCCCTTCAAAATACTTTCCTCGATACCCTTGTACATGTCAACTCTTACCTTATCCTGGTTAAATCTTATGAATTTCAGTCTTTCCGATTCAACCATTGAAAATGCGTCGACCATGAACTGCTGGCACAATTTTTTTGAGTGCAACAGAACCGCGCTGTCACCAAATCTTTTCTGGATCCTATATGCAAAGTACTGCCGCATTGTTAACTTCTTGCGTATACGTGTACCACTCACTGATGTTTCCCTCAGTGGTATATCATCACTATAACCATCCTCGCCGTAAGGAAATATTAGCGGATACTGCAATGGAAGATATAAAGGGTGCAACTCACTGATTCGCTGCAGTTTTTTCGACCGTGTCTCAACCACTATATCTCTAACACCCTCCTGGGTATCAAAATCACCAACAATGAGTCCCGCGATTTCACTGGAGTTCGGGAGATTGTAAGTACGACCGTCCGTACTCCGTTTTTTTATGAGTCTCAATTTGACATCTTCCATTCCTGTCTGTGCGAGCCTGTCCCGGGCAGCTCTGTAAGACTGAGCAAGCATATTTGAGCTGTCGACCATATCCTTCAATGTAGAAACAATCTCAGGATCCAATTCGCTGGTACTGTCTCCGGATCTGCAACGATAAAATGAAACATAAAGTACATTTCTTGTAATATAAAAAAATAAGAACATATAACTGAAAGTGCTTTATACCTGACTGCATCCATTCGATTCTTGACTTCATTCTCCGTGTCAAATATATAAAGCTGAGCAAACTTGGGACGCGAGCCTTCATCTGGCAACAAACTACCCATTAAATGGTAGTTTTGTCCATGGAGTAGGAACGTGTACGGACCGGATCCTCTGTTTATCGTAGTCTGTATCTTTCCTCCAATAGATGTGAATGAGAACATATATTATACGACCGTATGTGTTCTTGGAAATGCTTGCTTCTTCGATCGGTACCAAATAGGAGAATCTTTAGGGGATCTGGTGCTTCTATTAAATTGGGCAATTAGACTTTTCCTCCATTACAGCACATTGAAAACTTAGGATTTGATGTACCCTTTTGCTTATCGATCCTTTCCCCGTACCACATCATTGCGCCGCATGATTGGCATTCGTATGACTGATCACCAAGATCATCGTATTCTGCGTAGGAAAAAGACATCTGTTATTAGGATGAAAACAACATGTTTACTTAATTAATATTGGAGTACTTACCATCATCGTCGTCGGAATCAGTGAATGTTTCGTCATTTGATACATATTCTGATTCTATTTAAATAAAAAAAAAATAATGATATCAATTGATTATCATGAACAATTTATTCAAAACGAACTTTAAGTGATAAATGTGTTCGAAATTATAACACATACCTCCGCTATCCGAAGTAATTTCCCGTATAGTCTGTAAATCTTCATCGACCAAAGTTACATGTTTTGAATCCATATCCAAGCCACGTGCAACAGAATGTATGATTTTTTGACTCTTCGATATCATCTTTCCGGTACGAACCGAATGACTGTAAATTATTCAATGAATAAAAAAATATTATACTTTTACAATGTTGGATATGGTAACATATTAAATACAAATGTGTTATATAATTGTATTAATGTTGTGTTTCATACATATTACGAAATGTACCTTTTGTTGGTTTCGTAGTATGTATTAACAGAAATATTTTGCACACTGCCAATGTTATGTAACTCATCTATCTGGTACGAATTAGTATCCGCTGGAAAAATTATTAAAGACATCCGTAAGAAAATGTTGAATAATTATTCTAATGGTGATAATTAATCAATAGAGTGCAAACCTTCACAATTTGCTGCAACATTGTTATATGTCACCTCACGATTTCTCTTATAGCTTTTTTTGTCATTTGTATCTGTACTTGACATACTTTTAATGTTTAGAGTTCGAGTTTTTCCTTTATACTGGGCAACTCTCTTTTTGCTGACAGTGTATTCCAAATCTGTTTACATAATATAAAAATGTAATTCTCCATTATAATTTATATATTAAATTATGCCACATATGTGTAAACAAAAGATAAATCTCATTTCATTATAGGTGAAATACTATTTATATATATATATATATATATATATATATATATATATATATATATATATATATATATATAATATAACTATAGTTTGAGTTTCGCCATTACAAATGGTAATGTTGTTTGTACCTGTTGTTGCGACATCCTTCACAACTCTTCCATTGTTTCTTTTAGTTCTACTTACTGAAACACATCACAAATCTCAGCCAGTTTTCATTGGTAGTAGTTAAGAATTCTTTGTACGGCTCAACAAATCCAGATGGCAATTTCTGCATAATCAAACGGTATAGAAAAAATAAGACGATGTATGATGTATATCACTACGCATGTTTAAACATAGATATTAAAAGTACAATATTTACAAAAATATATTTCTCACCATTCTTTTTTTGTAATCCGCAGACAACATAATACATATAAACGATGGGTTGACATTCTCTAAAACCATATTTTGTAGTAATTTTTTTCTTTTTCCTCAAATCCAAGCGTCAAATTGTGAATGATGGAGATGTTATTCAATGAACACACGTGTATTATATAGACGGACAAATACAATCTATATAAATTGAGAAAAATATATTCATATAATACAACTATGGAAGAAAGATTTGTTTATAATTTATTAATTGACATATTTCCATAGTTATTGGATTATAATAACAATTAATTGTAAGTTTTGATAGATTTGTAAGGTATGAAATCAAGCAATGCATTAATGAATGATATATGTTATTTGTATAGGGTATAATTATGTAAGTATCCATATAATACGAATATTTAAATTGGATATAAATTTGAAAAGTTTTCGAATATGGCATAATTACATTAATTGGTATATTTCCGTATTTAGCGGATTATCGTAATAACTAAATATATAATCTTTAGTAGCATAATAAAGTAAAGTTATTATATGTTTGGTATTAAAGTGTATTAAATAAGGATTTATAACTTATTAATTAATCAATTTAATTAGTAAATAACCTAAGTAATATGCGTTTGAATTTTATGATTAAAAAAAATAAATGAAAATTCCTATATAATCTTAATTTTAGTACACGTGGGATTTTAGTATATAATATTTCTAATACTATAGATGGATGGTTTTGTATTAATATTAATAGTATACAGGTATTTGTTTGTAATAATAATTTTATATAAATGCACAATTTGATTGAATATTGATAAAAAAGAACTATATAAAAGTGACGATTATTTAATAAAAAATATTGGTACGGAATATTTTTAAATACGATTTAAAGATAAAACATAATAATCTAATCGACATTCGCAACAATAATTACATTTCTTGTAGTGTCAAACGAAAACGAATATGTATTGCCAATAACCATATTGTTGGATGAACAAAACGATTTCCAGCCAATAGTGAGGTAAACATTAGGTATTTTACGTCTTCTTGTTGTACGTACTCTAACATTCCTCGTTGTACCACCGTGAAACTCAACATCGATGTAGTTTTTGCCAATCAACCCATGATTCTTAGCGAAAGATTTTTGTATATACTACAACATATGCAAATGAAGAAAAGAGATTAAATATACTGATAAGTTTAAGTAACATTTAATGAACACTTCATATTAAGAAATGGTTTTACCTTCTGCTGAAGATCTTTGAACGTAAACTTTCTCTCAAAGTAGATGAATGATGCATTGATGTTAGTTACATCGTCATCAAAATGAAATTCATTTTCTTTAGAAAATGGTTGATACATTGTCATGTTGAAAGACCAATCGCATTGACCACACCTCCATACAGAGCCTAAGTGCCGACGTTCATTCGACGGTATACACATATAATGTGTAAACACACATTCACACAACCCACAATTGAAAAAAGTTTTGTTATCTTCTGTTTCAACTACACCACATATAACACATGGCCCAGTGCGCAGTTCGACTTTGATAGATTCTCTGCATGAAATACACATACATGGATCCAAAGTGCGATCAAAATGGTTGTTGCATAATACGCATAATGTTAGTTCAACTTCCATTTTTCAGTCGAAAGAATTTGGATTCGGGATTGTAATATTAAAAAAATGGGGAGGGAGAATGTGAAGTGAAAGAACGATTAAAAAATATAAAATCAATAATTATGGAGAGAAAACATTTTCGTACAACAATTTGGAGAATGTGGCTTGAGTATTCAAAATAACATTGAGTTGGGTAGATTATATAGTATGGATTGTAAGCAAAATTTGGAAAGTAGATTGAAAATTCAAAATTCAAATTTTAAAATGAGCGATAATTTATGAATAACTTGTATATAGTAATATTTTAAAAATATCATTGATTTAAGTTAACCTTACATAAATTTATACTCTTTCTATAATCAAAGGGATTAAAAATATATGAGTATTTAAGATAAATTTAGAAAATATACACACCACATTCATATGGATATTTAATTATTATAGTCCACGGATTTCGTAATTAATGTCAAACGTAATACAAAAAGGCTAAAAATCTAATATAGTACATTAATATATTTACCTTAAATAATGTATGTGAATGGAAATATCGGATATACTATTACCATAAACACAATGTGCTATTAAAGAACATAAATATTAATAGGTTATAGTAAAATATAAGATATTTAATTTCCATATTGAAAGGTCATCTAGGCGTAAATAACAATCTTCTGCGTATGACACCAAAATCAGAGTTTATGGGAATTGGAATTCAATCCATAATCCGCAATCACTCCCGATTTCAATCCTCTTCAAAATTCATTTGATTGGTCAAAATCAGTTTTGTTTTTTTAAATCGAATTGCAAAATTTATCTCACTAAGATGATATTTTTTTTAAATATATATGTATATTTAATTTTGAAGTTTGTGACGCATGTCTGATTGTGAAAGTGTAAATAAATGGGGTGCCGATAAGCCGTATTCAAAGGTATTAAGGATATTGTATCCAATATAAAAACCTATTGTGTCTCTAAATACGAAATACCAAAAAAATCGAAATACAGTTCTGCTAAATACAAAATTACAATATTACAATATTCTCTAAATAAAAATTAAGACCTATGTAGCAAAACTAAATACAGTTCTTCTACGTGGGCCTTTTCTTTGAATTAATCAATACTATATAGGGGTTGTATTATAATTTCTACAAAGTTATGTGTCATTAATGCAATTAAAAATATAGTTATGTTCTTAAATTGGATAAAAATTAATTTTGTGTTATCTTGTTTATGTCGATAATAAAAAAAAAAACTAATATTAATATGACTTAAATTTGATTACAGTAAATACATAGTAAAATAAATAAGAACTTAAATTTATTAATATGATGATTGTAAAATAAATAAGAATATAAATCTTTAGTTCATATGTATAACATCATATGACTCATATATGTATAACATATATGAGTTCGTCATTGGGGTCTAACACGTTTGATACACTCACAACACCGCCAAGAAGATATGGTAGAGTCGTTCCACTCTATTGTATCAAAGTTAGATACACAAAACATATGCATGAACTCCTCGCAATCGACACAATTTATGAGAAAATCCTTTAAACCAACCTCATCGCATACGACACATGGCTTGATTCCGTTTGTAGCTACAAAACCATAAAAAAATAAAAACAAAAACTTAGAAGTTGATATACGCTAAATAATATGTATAAAAGATAAATATAAACGCGAAAAATATAAAATTAAAAAATATAACAAAACCTTGATTAAATGGGACATGCTCAAATTCATTAACATCAATCTCTTGTACTTCACCAATGTGGTTACAATCATCACATGTATAATCTTCAGATTGATTATTGGAATTAAATTTTTTCCACATTCCGTCCATACAATATATGTGCATCATATCCTTGCAATGCATACAACTACGCAATCCTACTTTGAAGCCGACGTCGCCGCATATGACACATACCTTGCTATCCGTGGATCTACAAAAGTACCGAGTAAACAAACATATTTAATATAAGTGTTATTTTATTTTCACATAAATTTGAATAAAAAAAAATGAAAAAAAATGTAAAACATACACATTCTTCCCCAAAAACGAAGAAGGCAATTTGATGCGTTTTTCGATATGAGACTTTTTCATGTCTCCTTGTAGTACCACATCTTGCATTCCTTCATAAATTTCGGAAGATAAATCTTTCTGCAGACGACCTAACTCGAACATCTAATAAACAATAAAATTAACAAAGTAAGTATGAATGATAAAGGAAATTGGTAACTATTAAACGGAAAACCATACAAAATATATATATATGATATAAACAATCGAAAAATTACAGTATAAACTCATCGAATATTAACTAAATAATGAAAGAACGGAATTAGGGTATACAACCTTTTTTCTTGCCGTGTGCTTTGTTATATGAATGAGAAATAATGGATGTGGAGTGAGGTATTTATACTTAGGTTTTATGTAATAAAAGGTAAATAGTATAAATATTTAAGGAAATCAATTATATGCATTAAATTGATACAATTAAAATTATTTCACTTTAGAATATAAGAATAATAATTGAATATATTATGGATTGAGGAATATATTGTTACTAAAATAGTGTGAGATTTATTAATTATAATATATAATTACATATATATTACGGATTTTAATTGGTATTAGATGACAAAGTTAATCATGACCATAATAACCTATATAGTATTACGGAAATATATAATTGTCATAAAAAATATCATTTTCTAATAAAAAATGACAAAATTAATCATTACCATAATAACCTATATAATTTTTCTTTTAATAAAAAATAAGATTTTCTAATTGGAATAAAATAATAAATTAATAATATTTCTTTATTAAATATAAATATATTTTTATTACGCAATTGATAGAGTGGTAATAACTAATAATTGTCCTTAATTATAATAAGAATTCCTTAATTTCTTAGTGTACACTTATTGAAATTAATTTCTTAACGTAATGTAAATCGTAATTTAGGTATTAAATTTATAATAATATACAATTAATTACGATATAATTAAATCCGTATTAATTTAAAACTATTAATTCCATAATTAACTTCCATAATTTCGAATAAATATCCACAATTTAAGATCACTACCGTAAATAATATGCATTGATTTCGATTTACTAAATAATGTTTGATTTATTCCGATTCTTGCAATTAAATCCGATTTTGAAAGTGAAGTTATTTATGGTATATGTAATGACACTTAGGCAATGACTGGGATGTATACATGGACGCCTACGTGGATGACAAATGTCGAAATTCTAGGCTATGAGGGTTTCAATTTATATATTATATAGATTTACGTTAATTTCATAATGGTTATCGATAAATTTCAAACAATTCTTTCTTTTAGTTAATCATTCCAACTTCTTGCTTTCAGGGATTAGTAGTTTTCTAAATTTTGCTTCCAGTAAATAGTGGATTTCATTTTTTGGTAAATTTGCTGTAGGAAAAAATAAAAAACCAATTATTAAAATTTACAACGAAAATAAAAAAAAAAACATTTTTTTTTGAAAAAATATTGAAAATAAAAAAATGGAAACATCATTAATTGAAACGAGACATTATTTTAGGGAGAGATTATGATAGAATCTTAAATTTTGGTGATTTGCATATCTACAAATCTTTCAATTGATTTTAATTTGCATAGCCATTCAATATGGAAAATTTGGTATTTTGTTATGAAATGAGTTATGTTTTAATATTTCCGAAATCAACTACAATCTTGTTTTTTAGTTTTTTTTACTAGTATTTCACCCGTGCGTTGCACGGGGGTCAGTTTTAAAATGAGAAAAAATAATAATTGGAAACAATTATCTCTTTATAACGTCACTAATTCAAGTAAAATAAAATGGAAGGAAAAAAGAAAAAAAAAACTTTATTTCTTAATTTAGAGTTGTAACATATGAAATTCAATTAAATATACGAAGAAAAAAACGCGAAGCACGCAAAGCACGATATGAAGATTAAGTGAAATCATTTAAAACATATGGTATAACTCTATTTCGTGGAATGCAAACTACTACACCATGTCAATCTTCTGCAAAGTAACTAACTTAACAACAAATACGGTAGCAGAGAAGTAACACAATAGATATTCAAGTAACATGCAAGTTTATCACTAACGGCGTTAAATTAGTGATGTACATTACTCAAACAACAATACAACTTATAAATATTGCAAAAGAGATAAGATGTATACGCTATTATTGATACCAATGTTGATACCAATATTGATACCAAAATTGATACTAATATCGATACTAATATTGATACTAATATCGATACTAATACTAATACTAATATTGATACTAATATCGGTAGTAATACTAATATTATACTGATACTAAGGTCTCGTTTGCTTTCTACTATAAGCCTAAATTGACTAATTAATAGAGGCTAATAGGATGTTTGATTGACAAGATTCAAAATTATTCTAGCCCGCTACTAAAGTGAAAGCCCGCCACTAACTCCTACTATCCTCAAAAAGTAATCGCACCTCCCCCCTCTGATTATTTTAGTAGATGCTGAGTATGAGATAGAAAGACAATATTACCCTCGAAATAAATCTCCTCTCGATTAATAGAGAAATCCTGGCTTTTTTTTTCTGAACATCCATTCGGAACAAATTATTTTACCAATCAATAATTGATTGATTTGTTTGTACAGAATTTATAGCTGCTGATGGGGAATTAAGTATTATTTTGTTTGTACTTCTTTTCTTTTGTTTTTGTTTTCGTTTGTCTCTTTTTTTTTCTTTTTTTTTAATTATTTATATATATTTTTTTCTGTTAGTTACAACCATGTTGATATATTGTTTTGTGGAAAGAAGAAGAAAAAGAAAACAATATAACTAGCTAAGTCAGGGGTATTATGGATAAATCATATTTTGTATCAGATTTTAACAAATTTAATCTTAGAACTTAATATAATAAATCAAACATTCTGCTGACTAAATAATTAGTTAGTTACTAGATATTGGAATAATTTAATCCAATCTAGGTTAATCCA
>NW_012193446.1:14998-30976 GCF_000504015.1 Erythranthe guttata
TATTATTAGTATTAGTATTAGTTTAGTTGTAGTTGTAGTATTAGTATTAGTATCAATATTAATATCGATATTAGTATCAATATCAGTATTAGTATTACTATTAATATTAGTGTTAATATCGATATTAGTATCAATATTAATATCATTATCGGTATTAGTATTGGTAGTGGCGTATACATCCTATCTCTTTTGCAATATTTATATGTTGTATTATTTTTTGAGTAATGTGCTTCACTAATTGAACGTTGTAGTGATAAAGTTTCAGTTTATTGAAATATCAATTGTTTTACTCCTATGCTACTGTCTTTGTTGTTAAATTAGTTAGTTTGCAGAAAATTCACATGGTGTAGTAGATTCATTCCATGAAATAGAGTTATGCTATATGTTTTAAATAATTTCTCTTAATTTTCATATTGTGTTTTTGCGCTTCATGTTTTCTTCTTTGTAATATTTAACTAAATTTCAATAACTCTGAATTAAGATATAAAGTTTATGTTTTTTTCCTTCCATTTTGTTTTATTTGAATTAGTATTGTTATAAAGAGATAGTTGTTTACATATTATTATTTTTTTCTAATTTTGAAGTTGTGACATCCGTGCAACGCACGATTGAAGTACTTTAGTTGAAATAAATTTTTAAATTCTGCAGATTCCAATCTAAATATTTTCTGATTTTCTTTTGAACGGAATTGGAATAATTTCTGGATACGGTTAAAACAAAGATCAGGTCTTTCTTAATTAATATCACTGTAATAAAAAAAAAGGGTAGTGGCATTAATATTCTTAATGCAAATCACTACTACACCAAAATACAAAATTGTTAGGGTAGGTGGTGACCAATAAGTCAACTTGTGGTTGTAGTCTTTCATTTATTATTGCAATAAATACTTTTTTTTCGTATTAATAATAAAAAATACATTTTGACATTATATATCTTTGTACCTTGCATGAGCATAAGTATATAGTTCTTACAGAGTTACAGTTATTCTAATTACTTATAAATGATCTAGTTGAATCATGAGGTATTTAGTTAAGTAATGCAACTGTTAAATTAAGTTCCTAGTTAACGGGTTACGTCATCAACGATGATACCGGCCTTTCCTATTAGAGACTAGTACTTAGTCTATGTGTACTACATCTCATCAGTAATCGATGTTGTGACATTGGTATACTTGAGTGGGTGCTCATAGAGATGTCTAAGTGGTTCCCAATAATCGAGTAGAGGTTTCTATGTTATAGATGTACACCGTTAATCCTTATGACCCAGACATCGTTGTTGCTTCACTAGAGGAGCAGCTGTATCGTGACCTCTCCCTGAGTCCCACTGAGGACAGCTTCAAGGACCGGTGTTAGTGCAATCTGAAATATAGTGGGAGGTCTGTGTATTGCAGTCGGGGATTCACTAAGCTAGTTTAGATTTAAGTGTACCATATTGGAATTTGAATGTTCTCAAATTCAAAATATAAACTACAGTTAAACCTCTATAAATTAATACAACCGGGACCAGGGAAATTCTATTAATTTAGCGAACTATTAAATTATTGAGTTAATAATTTAACCCATTTTAACCGAGTCGGGACTGAGAGAAACTATTATTTAACCAAAGTTATTAATTTGTCGAGGTTTTACTGTACGATGCTGTAATCAAAGATGTATTAGATAAGGAAATTCAATCGGCCTTAAAAAGAATAGGTCCTAACAAATCCGCAATCCCCAACTGCCTCAATGTTCACTTTTTGAAAACATTTTGGTATCGTATTGGAGATTTTGTGCTGAAATTATTTTATTTTTTTCAAAACTAATGTCATACCTCCGTTCTTTAACTATACTCGAATTATTTCGATCCCTATACAAAATTATTTCAAATATTTTAGTTAATCGTATTTGGCCTTTTCTTGATAATCAGATCACCCCTTTTCAAAACGCTTTCGTTCCCAAAAGACAAATTGGGGATAGTATCATTCTTGCACATGAGCTGTTACATACCATGAAATCTAAAAAGACTAAATCTGCATGTATGGCTATTAAAATTGACATAGAAAAAGCTCCCGATAAATTACAATGAAATTTTAACAAAATGGTTTTAACCGGATACAATTTTCCTGATAATGTGATCAATTGGATTATGACATGCATTGAAACAATCTCATTCTCTTTTACAATCAGTGGTGTAAACTCTCAGTATTACAAAAAATGAACAGATCATATAAGAATGAGGAAAAAATTAATACTCAATTCTTAAACACGAAGACAAAAGGGGAACTACAAACTTCTGGTAGAGAAAATGTTGTAATCAAATTTTGCAACTGTCAAGTATGTAAGAAAAACAATTCAATTTAATAGAAAATTAGATTATAAGAAATCAGGAGAGAGAGAGAAAAAAATATTGAGAGAAGCGCAATCCGAACATAAGTTACTTGGATAATTGCTCCACTAACTCTACTCACAACATAACCTCACAATATACAAATAATTATATCAATGTTTGCATGTGTATGAACTTAGCAAATAAGAAAAAAAGTACCACCGACATCACAAGGGGGCATCAATGCACCAACCATCTATGTAGAATGTAATAACTTAATCAAATTAATCCCCCTCCAATAGCGACAAAGTAAGTAAATTTTAATAAAATATAAAACGGACATACCATTAAATTATCAAGCGGCATAGAAAGAAGGATTCCCTACTGACTGCAACGACATCAAACAGCATAGAGAGAAAATCATAATACAAATAACACATATATCAATATTCTATAAACAAATTTGATTCAAGCAACAACAACAAAATAAAACTCGATATTGAGCGTTTTTTGGGCTGGAAACATAATAAATAGTGGACAAATTCAAGAGAGAAGAAGAAAAAAATATCAAACAATAAAATATATTGTTTGGATTGATCAAATGTAGAATATGAAAACAGATTTTTGGTTTACAAATAGACAAATGAAGCAGCTCGAACATTTTTTTAAAATGTGAACATAAATAATAAATAATGTCCACAAAGTGATTTCTTATACAATTAAATATGTTTAGCCACATGCAATCAGTTTCATCAGTCAAAGTACTGAAACATGTCACTGAATAGTACAAAAAAAATAAGAAGCATGTTTAAGAAAATGTCTTTTTGTTCACTCATGTGTACCATTAACATGCTACTTCTTTCTGGAAATAACGCACACACACACAACATTTGCCATTTTCATTCTGTTTTCAATCCATCAATGCAGTAAGGGTGTAAACTTAGTAAAAAAATATTATTTGTCAAGTTTGCTAGACAACTAAAACCAGGCTCAAGGGATTTGATGAAGACAAGTTCATCACAACATGGGAAAAAGTTTCTTCGCCATCTGTTGATAAGGGTTTGATGATTTGGGAAGTAGTTCTAGAAGCTTGAGAGGCACTCCACCGTCGGTTCTTGGCAGTGTGCGTGGGCAAGAAAGAGGAAAATGAAATGGAGACGGATGCCTCATCAGCAGTGCATTGAGGGGTAGAAGTTTTTTCGGTGGTGGTGGAAAGTTTACGAATATTTTGAGACAACATTGGAATTATTGGAGATTGTAGTGCCTGCGGCGGCAAGGGAAGCCTTATCAACTAAGGCGGGCTGGAGATGGCGAATCTGGGCATTGGAGTTGGAATTAAGTGCCGTAATGAGCGGTGAAGATTGGAGTTTAGGAGATAATAGAGAATTAAAAAAAAAATAAAGAAGGTGATAAGTGAAAAGGAAGAGAAAAACGAAAATGAACAGGTGCAACGCATAAATTGTCATAAAAAAAAGCAACAAAGAAGCAGAGGGTTAGGAGATAACAGAGAAATTGATGAACATTTGTTAAATTACGCTAATATAACAAGTGAAACGCAAAACTATAAATACACAAGAAAATTAACAAGACACGTGCAACGCACGTGTATCTGTCTAGTTCGTTACAATACAAAGATCCTCTAAATGTACGTGCACCTGCCACATCGTATGCAACTCTATTCTTTGTCTCCTGATGTGTCACGTCGAAAAAGTTCAAAGAGTTATTCTTATTATTCGTAGTCTATATTTACATTATGTAGTTTAATATAAAGAGCATGCCAAAATAAAAGCATAAACTCATTTGTAAAATGCTCTTTAAATTAAACATCATAATTTAAATATAGACAGTGAATCGTAAAAGTTAGTTAGATGGTAGTTAGAATATAAAAGGCAATCTTCATGTTATTTTGATCCTCAAAAAAATTCATTTCATCTTCTTCACTCGCTAAACTAAGATTCTTTGTCCAACAATAAATGATTCCTTGAGTTCTAATAGTTTTGTTTTAAACAAAATGCACCGTTTTGGGCAAACACTCAGTTTTCAACCAGGTTTCAGTTTTACGTTCTAACCGATTAAAACCCCTGTCTTTTCATAATAAGCCATTTCGTTGTAATCTACGTTAATAGTTCAAATCGGATCGGACAAGGCTTCACGGTCTAATTGATTGATCGATCGTCGGGTCTAAGTTTTAAAATATTTTTTAAAACTGATCTCCTGTACTTTCAATTATTATTCCATTAATAAAATTAAAAATAAGCAGGCTCAGTTTGGAACTAGCAAATTGGAAGACCCTTATGTTAGAGTAGGTGACCAACAAGCCAACAAGTGGCTGTGGTCTTTCGTATTTATTATGGTAATAAACGAACTTTTATTCGTATTAATGATAAAACAACTTGGCATTCTATATCTTTGTCCCTTTGTCACAAGCATATATATAGTCCTTACAGTTATTACAAGTACTATTAATTGATCGTTAGGATCGTGAGATATTTACTTAAGTATCATAACTGTTAAACGTGTTCCTAGTCGAAGGGTTACGCCACCGATGAGGATATCGGCCTTTCCCATTAAGAGACTAGCACTTAGTGTATGTGTACTGCATCTCATCAGTAAACGGTATTGTGATATCGGCATGCATAAGTGGGTGCTCGTAAGTTGACGAGTTCACTGAACTCCCTCCCCCTAGAAAGCTCTAAGTGGTTCCCAATAATCAAGTAGAGATATCTATGGTATAGATGTACACTATTAGTCCTTATGACCTAGACATCACCATGACTTCACTAGAGGACCAGCTGTATCGTGACCTGTCCCTGAGTTCCACCGAGGACCGCCCCAAGGGCCAGTGTTTGTGCAGTCCGAAATCTAGTGGGAGGTCTGTGCTTTGTAGTCGGGGATTCGATCGCTAGAATAGTCTTGGATGTCCTGTGTGTTCTGATAATTTGTAATCATTCTAAGTCTCTGGCCAGAGCTGACTAAGTGATGATTAGAGAATTCGATTCTCTAAGTCATGCACGTAACGATTACAACACTTAGAACGATCGCACCGTCATTGAACAAATAAAGAGGTCTCGATGAACCAATGCCTCTAGTTCAATCGGGATATATGAATCGAAGGGATCATACTGTACGTTAACTATATCTGAAGGTTCTTGCAGACACTTCATTTGTATCTAGGGAATCAGGACGCGTAGTTGCTAGACGCCAATCTTGATTCGTTGGGTGATTAAGGTGAAACGAGCTTCATCTTAATCGTAACTCTAAGGGACGAGTTTTGACCACAAAGGGTTGTGGGCCCACGGCTAGCTTACACCTGAACCATCGAGGGTCACACTGCTCGTGCACATGAGATCTTTGAATAAACGGTCAGAGATGAAATGGTTTATCTTTGCATGATTGGAAGTCAATATGATTGGGTCCAACATTCGTGATTTGGAATTATGAATGAGAATAAGAAAAGGAAAAGAATAGGCGAACATCTTAGTGGACTTTCTAAATCCGAAAGTTTCCAAATTTAGAAAGTGCAATGAATTAGGGTTTCCACTTTTGAAAAGTTGGAAATCAAGAATTGGTACTCGTAATGACGAGGACATTATACTGATTCCGAAAATGTAATCGTTACAATTTTTCGATCATTGAATTGAGAGAGACGAGCAAGTAAAAGTACTAAAGAACTTAAGTTGTTGGGCCCGGTCCAACCTAAGCCCGCAGGGTTTATGCAAGACATATTAAATACTTGATTTATAGGTCTTGCACAAAACACAAGACAAAACCCTAACCCTAGCCGCTCCCTCTCTCGATCGGCCATCTTCTCCCGCGGCCACCACCGCCGTCGCCGCCGCCATCTCGCCGGAATCGGCCATCCGTTGGCCGATCCCTTTCGGTATTCCTTTCCTTCTTTATTTTCTTCCGTTTTTCTAACTATTACATGTCTAGTGCCACGTTTTTAGTAGATCAAAGTATAAGAGGTGAAATCCGAGAAGAGGAAGATCGAAGATCGAAGAATCGAGGAGCAGCGCACGAGCCGAAGCCGCACGCTTCCCCACGCGTCGACCGAAGACCGCGCGTGAGTCACACGCGCCACCGTGGCTCGTATTGCCACTGCTGCCGTTCCGCCCCTGCTGCCCCGGATTGTACGGATTGGTTTCCGTAGCAATCCCGCTTTGCTTGGTGCGTCTACCTCACGCTTCAAGAGGTAAACCTTCGAATCAATTGTCGATGAATTCGGTTATGTTTCAATTAAATATGTATGTTCGTTCTTGTATGATTTTATGTGATTACATGAAATTGCTTTATTTGTTACGAGCATGTTATTTGATTTAAACGTGAGCATGCTAGTTGATGTAATTTCGATTAAGTAATTAAGCATGTATGTTGTTTTTAATTTCGCTGGAAGCGTAAAGGTACGCAATTAATTGATTTCAATTATCGGGCATGTGTTTATGTGTTTTAAATTGTTTAAATCGCATAAAATTTTTGTTTTCCGCTGCGTACACGTGCCTGATTCCCAACAGTGGTATCAACGCTCATTGCGCAATTAACTGCGTTCGTTTTTATATGCTATAATTTTATGCATGTTCGATTTATTAAAGTAGCAAGTGTTGTATTATGTAATTGGGAGTTTTCATAAGTTTAAAATATTTTTGAAATATTGTTTAGAATTTTTCCAGCTTTAAAATTGTTTAAAATTGGAAAGTCGGATATGAAATTATTTTTTAAACATCGGTTTTTAATTTGTTCGGATCGAACCGGTTGAACCGGCTGGTTCGATGGTTGTGTGCGATCCAATTGACCGAATCCACGTGGATTCGAGTCGGTCAGACTTGACACACGACGATTTTGATATTCGCGAGATTAACTTAGGTCATTATCAAGTGTGAGGAAAATTAATTTAGGTTCATATTGTGGATATGATTGATTGTGATCTACCTTTGGGCAAATATAATCGGGCTAGATTAACTACTGGTTTTATTTGTCTATTGGACTTAAAACCCATTAAGAAAAATCAGTTTTCTCGTTTGTCTACTAGATGGAAGTAGAACTCGACAAAATTAGTGGGATAACAATTAAATAACATAAGGCCAAACATTTAATTGTAAACAATCATTTAACGCGAATCTCTAATAATCCTCTTCTCTATACCTCTCAGATAATCATGTCTAAGAATCCCATAATCCTCGATAAAATTAGTGGGAGAACAATTAAATAACACAAGTCCAAACATTTAATTGTAACAATCATTTAACGCGAATCTCTAATAATCCTCTTCCCTATACCTCTCAGATAATCATGTCTAAGAATCCCATAATGTCAATCCTCGACCATAAACTCAATGGCCCTAATTACCTAGATTGGTTGCGTAGTCTTAAGCTTGTGCTAACCGTTGAAGGGCGTCTCTACGTTTTGAACGAGAGACTTTCCGCCACTATACCTGCCACAATGACTGATGCTGAAAAGGAAACTTAAAGCTTGGAAGAAAGATGACACTCATGCTTGGTGTTATATGATTGCCGCCATGGAGCCCGCGCTTGCGAGGAAATATGAGTCTCACTTGAATGCTTTCGATATAAAGGCTCATCACGATAGCATGTACAGTGAGAATATTAGGGCATCGAGGTACGCTGCTACAAAGGAGTTGATCACAACGAGACTGCGCGAAGGGACTTTGGTCCACGAGCACTGTCTCAAAATGATCAATCTCCTTGAAAAGCTAGTGAATCTCGATGTCACCCTCCCGGCCGAGCTCTTGTTGGATTTGATCCTGTTGTCTCTTCCTAGTTCCTATGAATCGTTCATAGTGAACTTCAACATGAACAAACTATATCCTCCCTTGGATGAGTTAATGAACATGTTGGTCAGTTTCGAGTCCACCATTGAGAAAGAGAAGTCTGTTCTCATTGCTGCTACTTCTGGAAAGAAGAGTTCTTCCCAAAAGAAGAGAAATGAAAGAGTTCCCTTCCCAAACAGTAAGTTCGAAGTGGGTGAAGGTAGTGGGGGCCCCAAGGCAAAGGTCAACAAGTAAGTTGATGATGCTTGCCATCATTGTGGAAAGAAATGACATTGGCGCCGCAACTGCAAGGCTTACCTAAAGCAGAAAAGTTCTTAAAAGGGTACATATTTCATTGACGTAAAATTTATCTGTCAACTCTTCTTCTTGGGTATTGGATACGGGCTTTGGCTCACATTTGTGCAATGATTTGCAACTAATGACAAGAAGTCGAAAGCTTAGAGCGGATGAGACCTACCTAAGGATGGGTAATGGAGCAAGAGTTGCTGCTGAAGCCATTGGCACGGTTTACTTAAATGTTTTGGATTCTAGTTTTCCTATAGTTTTGAATGATTGTTTATTTGTTCCGTCCCTCATTAGAAACCTTATTTCTTTTCCTGTATTAGATATTGAAGGTTTTAATTTTGTTTTTGGAAATTCGATTTGCATTATACAAAAGAATGAGAATTTGATTTGCAAAGGAAGACTATTAAACAGCCTGTATGAACTAAATCCAAATGAAATCCCTATTAATGTTATATCAGCAAAACGTAAGGAGATAGATCAAAACCCCGCACAACTTTGGCACGCTAGATTAGGTCATGTCTCTTTAAGAAGGATGAACGATTTTGTTAGTGAAGGATTGTTCTCTTTGGAGGACGTGAAATCACTACAAACTTGTGAATCTTGTCGTAAAGGGAAAATGACCAAGTCACCCTACAAAGGGAAAATGGAACGAGCCGAGGGTCTTTTGGATTTGATCCATACAGACGTATGTGGTCCACTAAGTGTTAGTGCGAAGGGTGGATACAACTACTTCGTTACCTTTACCGACGATTATTCTAGGTATGCGTATGTGTACTTGATGAAGTACAAGTCCGAAACATTTGAAAGGTTCAAAGATTTTAGACACGAAGTACAGAAGCAACTCGGACGAAGTATTAAGAAGCTGCGATCCGATCGTGGTGGATCTCAATGGACTCCATCTTGAACTCCTTAACTTAATGGAGTATCCGAACGTCGGAATCGAACTTTATTGGATATGGTTCGATCAATGATGGGGTTCACGAACTTACCGGCATACTTGTGGGGTCATGCACTTCGCACGTATTGCTGAATAGTGTTACCAAAGCAGTTAAATCCACACCTTATGAACTTTGGCATTCCCGGAAACCCAACTACAAACATATAAGGATATGGGGTTGTCCCGCTTATGTGAAGCGATTAGTGGGAGACAAGTTAGATAGTAAATCCGACTTATGCTATTTTGTGGGGTATCCCGAAGACTCAATGTGATACGATTTCTATTATGTCAAGGAAACAAAGACGTTTGTTTCAAGAAATGCCACCTTTTTGGAAAAGGAGTTTCTATCGGATAGAAAAGGCAGCATGATAGAACTTAAAGTAGTTCAAGAACCACAAAGTGAAGTTCAAGTGCAAGAACAAGTAATCGAACCAATGCAACAATCCACTAATATACCTCCTGAACCTACGGTACGTAGATCCGAAAGAGTTCGAAAATGCCGGATAGGTTATTCCTCCTCGAGAATGATGAAGACCATGTTGATCTTGGACAAGATCCAAGAACATACAATGAGGCCGTATCGGATGCGGACATGGGACATTGGCTAACTGCCATGAAATTCGAGATGGACTCCATGTACTCCAACAAGGTGTGGACCTTGGTAGATCCGCCTAAGGGAATTGTTCCTATAGGCTGCAAGTGGATCTATAAGAAGAAAATTGGAGTGAATGGAAAGGTATCGACCTATAAAGCTAGATTAGTAGCGAAAGGATACACTCGAAGGCAAGGTGTTGACTATGAGGAAACCTTTTCGCCAGTCGCGATGCTGAAGTCCATTAGGATTTTGATGGCCATAGCTGCGTGGTACGACTACGAGATATGGCAAATGGATGTGAAGACCGCCTTCCTTAATAGAGATATTGAGGAAGAATTTACATGGCGCAGCCGGAAGGCTTCATATCTTCTGGAAGTGAGCAAAAGGTTTGCAAGTTCCAGCGATCCATTTATGGATTGAAACAAGCATCCCGTAGTTGGAACATTAGGTTTGACTCAACTATCAAAGAGTTTGATTTTGAAAAGAACCCGGAGGAACCTTGTGTATACAAGAAGGTTAGTGGGAGGGCAGTGATATTTTTGGTGCTTTACGTTGATGACATTCTACTCATTGGGAATGACGTAGGAATGTTGCAACAAACGAAAGCATGGTTGTTTACACGTTTCTCAATGAAGTATTTGGGTGAAGCATCTTATGTATCTGGAATACGCATCTATAGAGATAGAGCAAGAAAGATGCTTGGCTTATCCCAAAGCCTATACATAGACACCGTTATGAAACGGTTCAGCATGGAAGAATCGAAGAAATGATTATTGCCAATGTCCCATGGGGTTCGTCTCTCGAAATCTATGTGTCCGCAAAAACCTAGTGAAATCGAGGAGATGAAAAGGACGCCTTATGCTTATGCCATATGAAGCATAATGTATGGCATGCTATGTACGAGACCCGATATTGCGTATGCTGTGAGTGTCTCAAGCAGATATCAGTCTAACCCCCGCCCGGCTCACTGAAAGGCCGTGAAAGATATCCTCAAGTACTTACGAAGGACTAAGGATATATTTTTGGTTTATGGGGGTGCCGAGTTGAAATTACAGGGCTTTCCCGACTCTAGTTTTCAATCGGTTGTGGATGACTCAAAGTCGAACTCTGGATTTATATTCACACTTAATGGTGGTGCCGTGTGTTGGAAGAGTTCCAAGCAGAGCACGACAGCTTATTCCACTACCGAAGCGGAATACATTGCAGCGTCCGAAGCTGCAAAATAAGGGACTTGGAAGGTGTTGAATGACCATCTCAACCAAAAGCTTAAGCTATTAGTGAAATGTATCATTTAATATTAATATCTCCAATACGCTCCCTCAAGTGCAGGCGAATTACATTTGAAGCCTTGCACTTGAAATATTTTTAAATGGGTGGCTGTGGGATTCGAACTCAGGACCTTTCATTTGGCCTGGCTCTGATACCATGTTGAATGACCATCTCAACCAAAAGCTTAAGCTATTAGTGAAATGTATCATTTAATATTAATATCTCTAATAGAAGGAAGTTCATCCAAGAGTTGGGTGTAATTCCTAATGCTAGTGATCCAGTACTGTTGTACTGTGATAACACCGGAGCCGCGATCTCATCAGAAGTCGAAGCATATTCTGAGGAAGTATCATGTGATCCGAGAGATCATTGATAGAGGTGAAGTTAAAGTAGAACGAGTCACCACGGAAGAGAACTTGCAGACCCCTTCACGAAGCCTTTACCAAGATCAGTCCACGAGAAACATCGAGAGTCGATGGGACTACGATTCATGGGTAGTTGGCTTTAGGTCAAGTGGGAGATTGTTAGAGTAGGTGACCAACAAGCCAACAAGTGGCTGTGGTCTTTCATATTTATTATGGAGTAGATGTCCTGTGTGTTATGATAGTTTGTAATCATTCTAAGTCTTTGCTAGAGCTGACTAAGTGATGATTAGAGAATTCGATTCTCTAAGTCATGCACGTAACGATTACAACACTTAGAACGATCGCACCGTCATTGAACAAATAAAGAGGTCTCGATGAACCAATGCCTCTAGTTCAATCGGGATATATGAATCGAAGGGATCGTACTGTACGTTAACTATATCTGAAGGTTCTTGCAGACACTTCATTTGTAACTAGGGTATCATGACGCGTAGTTGCTAGACGCCAATCTTGATTCGTTGGGTGATTAAGGTGAAACGAGCTTTATCTTAATCGTAACTCTAAGGGACGAGTTTTGACCACAAAGGGTTGTGGGCCCACGGCTAGCTTACACCTGAACCATCGAGGGTCACACTGCTCGTGCACATTAGATCTTTGAATAAACGGTCAGAGATAAAATGGTTTATCTTTGCATGATTGGAAGTCAATATGATTGGGTCCAACATTCGTAATTTGGAATTATGAATGAGAATAAGAAATGGAAAAGAATAGGCGAACATCTTAGTGGACTTTCTAAATCGGGAAGTTTCCAAATTTAGAAAGTGCACTGAATTAGGGTTTCTACTTTTGGAAAGTTGGAAATCGAGAGTTGGCACTCGTAATGACGAGGACATTATAATGATTTCGAAAATATAATCGTTACAATTTTTCGATCATTGAATAGAGAGACGAGCAAGTAAAAGTACTAAAGAACTTAAGCTGTTGTGCCCGATCCAACTTAAGCCCGCTAGGGTTTTATGCAAGACACTATAAATACTTGATTTATAGGTCTTGCACAAAACACAAGACAAAATCCTAACCCTAGCCGCTCCCGATCCCTTTCGGTATTCCTTTCCTTCTTTCTTTTTTTTTTTTTTTTTTTTCTAACTATTACGTGTCTAGTGCCACGTGTTTAGTAGATCGAAGTATACGAGGTGAAATTCGAGAGGAGGAAGATTGAAGATCGAAGAATCGAGGAGCAGCGCACGAGCCGAAGCCGCACGCATCCCCACGCGCCGACCGAAGACCGCGCGTGAGTCACACGCGCCACCGTGGCTCGGATTGCCTCTGCTGCCGTTCTGCCGCTGCTGCCCCGGATTGTACGGATTGGTTTCCGTAGCAATCCCGCTTTGCTTGGTGCGTCTACCTCACGCTTCAAGAGGTAAACCTTCGAATCAATTGTCGATGAATTCGGTTATGTTTAAATTAAATATGTATGTTCGTTCTTGTATGATTTTATGTGATTACATGAAATTACTTTAGTTGTTACGAGCATGTTATTTGATTTAAACGCGAGCATGCTAGTTGATTTAATTTCGATTAAGTAATTAAGCATGTATGTTGTTTTTAATTTCGCTGGAAACGCAAAGGTACGCAATTAATTGATTTCAATTATCGGGCATGTGTTTATGTGTTTTAAATTGTTTAAATCGCATAAAATTTTTGTTTTCCGCTGTGTACACGTGTCCGATTCCCAACACCTTAACCCTTTGATCAATCCTCCCTATATAGGTGGGCCGGTATCGGATCCTGATATTTGTAGCCCGTGGCCTTGTGGATTCGGACTCGTCGAACGTGTCTATTTGATTAGTTTTAATGGATGTAGAGGCATCCGCATTTGCAAAAGAACCACAAGTTTATGAACAGTTTATTTTAAGGGGTAATTTGGTAAAAACTTCTGGATAATAATATTCTTTCAAATTAGAATATTGAAATTTTCACAATTTACTAAAAGTGTTTTATCCATGTAATTTTTTAGACCACTCCATCCATATTTACTGCAACCATTAAGATCAGCTCACACACACGCGCACACACCCAAATACGCACGCACGCGCGCGTGCACACGCACACACCACAAAGAGTGATGCACACCCACGCCCAGATCTACGTATTTAGTTGATTCACTTTGTTTAGCTACAGGATTTGGGGAAGAGATGTTTAATTTGCAAATAGGTAAGTATTCCAGATGACCACTGAACATAACTAAATTATGTAGCTAAGTTGTGTGTGTAATTCTAAGTCTAAAATCTCTAAATAAACTCCTAAGAAGGACCTTCCACAAATAGCAAAAAATCGTGTATTCTTTTAAATATAAAAACTATTTTTGAGGGAGGATGAGCTAATTTCACCTTGGGTAAATTACAACCACCTTCGCGAGGTATGGTCAAATTAAAAAAATACCCTCATGTTTGGGCAATTAAAACTATCCTCTCAACTATGAATCTTCTTACATGTTCATTCTCATGATGTCAAATTCAACATAATCTTCTAAAATCCGTGGAATGTTCTCTAGTTTGTACTCATTTTGTGCAAAAATCAGTTTGTGATTCACCACAATCTGGTATATACAAGCCAAAAAAATATCTTATGATCATCTTGCTTCAATATGTGGAGCTCAAATGGGATAAAATGGGTACAAACTTGAACATATTCCATATAATTTAGAAGATTCCACTAAATTTGACACCGGAAGGATGAATATGGAAAAAAGTTCGTAGTTGAGAGAGTAATTGTAATTACACACATAAAAGGGAATTTTCGTAATTTGACCATTCCTAAAGAGGGAGGTGGCCGTAATTTATTCTTTCACCTTATTCTAAAGTTCATTAATTTTCATAGTTCATTAATTATACAAAAACAGTTGATATTTTTTTAACAAAAAATAAACCAAAGAATATCGATACTACAAGACCAAAGCTTCAAAGATACTCTATAAAAACAAAGAAATACAAGACCGAAGCTTCAAAAAATGCTTTGTAGATAATAATAATAAATAACAAAAATACACGAACATTAAACATAGAATTTCAATATTATAATCTTAGATGACATACATTATTATGAAATTCACAATAAAAACTTGACCTTATTACATCCACTATATTATCACAAATCACACTCAAACCACACGTTACAATTCAATAAAAAAATAAAATAAATAAAATAAAATGCACCCATCTTCATAACCGCTCTTTCCACCACACAATTATTGAATAAAACGAAAAAATACATACAAACAAGACAGCTAATTGGAATCCAAATAATACAACTTATCTATTCATTCCTCCTTGAACAAATGGTGCCATTGTCACTCCTTGATTATGTTTGTCAACATTTCCAAACCATCCTAAAAAAAATAAAAATTAAAATTGATGAGATTAGATCAAATTAATGTAACATTAAAATAAAATAATAGCCAATAAATTGAAGCTGGATTGATTACCAAGATTCATGTCGAAGCCACGATGTTGGAGCTCACGATACTCTTGGCACAAAGCGCAGGACTCGCAACAAAGGTGTAGAAGAAAATCGGGACAAGGATCCTCCGCTAGCATGTATTGGCTTCTCATTTTCGAACGGTAGGTGCAAGAGTATATCCACGCACATCCCGTGAAGTACGATATCAGCGCATATAATGCCCCACTCGCTCCGCAAGCTGCACATTAATCAAACTATTTCAGTATGTGTCGAAATCGGACGACTGGATATTAACAGTTTTGCAAAAGTTTCATTTCTCTTTTAGAACCGAAGAACTAATATTCTAATTCCGTTTCATAATAAAATGAAGAAAAAAAACTGAAAATCAAAATTTCAAAACTTGGAATGGAATAATTTTGAGTATTTAAAATAAATATACGAGTTTATTGCATTTGTCACGCCTATGTTATTTATTCTAATTGTTATAAAAACTCTTAAGGCTATTTCCATTATAAAAAACCCATTCAATATTTCTAATATTAATAACACGAGGAGTTTTTCAGAAATTCAAAGCGATGCTGGATTTTTTTTTTTTTTTTTTTACAATTCACTTTAAATGTAGAACTCAAGAAATAATCAGTAAATAAACATCTTTTGTGTTCGCCACCTTTTTCCTCGCTCTAATTGTAAAGGAAATAAATCCTTGGTATTTTTATTAGCATATACTCATATAAGAAAAGTCAAGTGGAGGAGTTAGATTTTTTTTTTTTTTTTTTGAGGAAACAAGTGGAGTTAGATACTACACACCTTTTTATTTACACATATTCAATATTTAGATAATTATTCATTAACTACACATATACATAGATGACTGTGATTTTATGCAGATAAATCCGCCCACTATAAATAAGTAGCATCTAATTTGTCAAAGACAAACAAACTCCTTGACATTCGCGCGTTTCATATGTAGTAAAGTAAA
>NW_012193446.1:31076-73315 GCF_000504015.1 Erythranthe guttata
TACTTTCTTCTCCAACACACATGTTAACAATTTTGCTGAAGATAATTAAACACGTATGTAATAATTTCAATATATAATATATCACCGAGATATTTATGCATATATATATATATATATATCCGGCCATGCTTACATGCACCACATGGGGGTATTGTTTTTTTCTCTCTAACAATAGTAGTAAACAAAATTATGATATAAATTTAAAGGAGAAATTTAATAGGTGCATTAATATAAGATGGGGATGGAATGTAATGGCGTGGAAGTTAGCCAAAGTTGATATTGTAAATATACATATATATATATCTCTATATCTCTACTCTCTCTCTTTATCTATATATATATATTTATATTACATATATATATATATATATATATATATATATATATATATATATATATATATATATATATATATATATATATATATATATATATATATATATATATATATATATATATATATATATATATATATATATATATATATATATATATATATATATATATATATATATATATATATATATATAATAATGAATAAATTATATATACTTACAGGTGGATCCTCTATCAACAATCTCAGCAATCTGTCCAAATGTAATGCAGGGACACCAACATGTTATGCAACCTGTGATCATCAATATATATATATATGCAATTAAAATCAATAATTAATATTGGAAATTATATATAAATATAAAATAATAATATTTGGAGGGTGAAAAAGTGAATGAAATATATACAGTTAGAAACATCAGAAAAGCAGTCGCAAAGGCCAGTGGACCAAGGCCCAGGGAGGTTGCCCTGCACTTGCAGCATCGACGGAGATGGTTGCATAGGTACGCCAGTTGGCGGCGGTGGTGGTGGTGGTGGTTGCCCATATTCTGATGGCGGTGCTTCACCATGGGCTGGTGGTGCCGTCGGTTTGTTCACTGAAACCATGATTCAACACAGAAAAGATATCTAATTAATATTTAATAATGGGAACTGAATGTATATATGTGTGTGTGTAGTGTTTATATATACAATTTTCAAGGTGGCCAAAAATTTATTATACCGTGTGTAGTATATGTGTTGAAAGTCGTTGGTGGTTTGAATGTGTGTTAAAATATACGCGTTAAATACATATTGCACTCATGTACTATTATTACTGTCGTAAATACTCCAATGTACTATAAAATGCAACAATATGGTCATTGCCGTCAAGCCATGTTAAAGAATCGCCACTTTTCAAAGTTGACCGACCATTGCACTAAATATTGGATAATTTTAACGAAAATACCTCTCTAATTGTTTATAAAAGGTGTGCCTCTTTCTTTCTTTCTTTCTTTCTTTCTTTCTTGTACTCAATTTACTCCCAGTTTATTTTTCGTTGTTTCTTCCTGTTGGGTGCTAAATACCTAACACGCAAGTGCACGTATCGCAAACAAGTAGTAAAAGTGGACTCGTGAGAGTCGGATGTCGATCCCACAGGGAATACTCAAATTATCTAATCCTAAGTACCAAATTCTAACAACTATGATTTTTATCCAGCCTACGCAAGTTTGTCAATTTAAATCAATTAAACAACTAAACTAATTAAGAAAGCAAATAACACGAGAAAATATCAATGTAAAACGGATCTAGGATTTTATCTTCCCCCTATGCAAGAATTGCTCACCCAAAACCCCTCAATTATGAAATATATGATTCATGATTATTAACCCGAGACACTAATTTACTCATAACCCGCTGTCGCGTGTATTATGAGTCTATTATTCATAAACGGTTCACTATATGTCTATGCAAACAAATTATGAATAAAGCATTAACTAACAAGTCTCGTAAATGGCTACCTAAGGTGATATATGTATGTCTACGACACCACATGCAATTGACACACTCATCCGGTGAAAACTACTCGAAGGTTCTTATACTTACCGTCTAATTATCAAAATAGCTCTGTCGAGTCAATCCCAATAATCACAGATAAAGCACATAAATTGATCAAGTTCATGCACTAACAATCATAACAAGTATAAGAAATAATCATAAAATTATAATTGCATAATCTCAAGAAAACGGGTTCACCATCCCCACATAGGGTTCCAACAAAATCCTAGATTAAAAACTTAGCTACGCGTAATTCTTATGATAAACAAAATAAAAATAAAAGAAATAAGAAAAACTATGCTTGAGTCTTCGTTGATCTTCGTTCCTCGCGTTTTGTGGTGTAAAATTTCGTCCTTATGGTGTAGAGATTTGTTGCTTTTATAGGCTTTTCTTGATAAGGAAGTAGTGGAAACCTAATAGGAATCAATTTCCGTCACTTTCCCCCACCAGGATTTGTTCGTCGATTTGTGTCATGTTGGAGTCCGAATTTTGGAATATTGTGCAAATAAGAATTGTAGCCCTTGAAATAAGCTTTCCAATGCCGTCAAAATCACCTCATTCGGAGTTCGTATGAGAGAGATATGCTCGAAATAGTGGACACTGTCAAAGCTGTGGCGGGATTCCTTCTTCCAATTTGATTTGTTTCCTTATTTGCAACTTTTTTCCTTTCTTTTTGATCTTTTTTCCTTCATGGACACCTAATTCTCGTTTTTCACCTATAAAACACAAAATCAATCAATTAAAGCACAAATATAATTAAATCTAAACAAAAGTTCCACGTAAAGTAAACGTATTGAGTGTAATATCTACACTCAACACACCCCCAAACTTGAACTTTTGCTTGTCCTCAAGCAAAATCTAATCGTAAGCAAAAAACTCAACTACCGCATCTCATCACATAGATTAATGACCAACTTCACGTTTTCAGAACTTTTAATTATAATGAAAATTCTTAGGCATTCGCAAACTCAAAATTCAAAAGCACTTAGTCACTTACCATAGCCAAAAACCACAAATCATGCAATTGCTTCAAGCATCCAATATTTGTAAATTAAAGATAGAAAAAAGTTATGCTTACTGTATATGTTTGACTCCAAATACTCACCAAAATATTCTTCTCTACTAATATCGAACATTAAGCTATTGGGATCATTGGGGCTTTTTGGCTTTCAATTGTTAGGCTATTTGGTTCGAGGTAGGAAATATGGGTATATGTGGCTATTCTTCTTGAATTGAGGTGATTACGCCAAAATTTGAAAGATAGGCGTTTGAAACAATGAATTCACCTCTAAGGACTTTAAGAAACTCGATTCTTAAGAGTTCAAAAGTCTCCACTTTTGCTCTTAAGACAATGGATCGAGCTTTCAAAACAATTCAACGATTAATCCTTACTTCTCCCTTCTAGTCTCTTCTTCTTCTTTTTCGCTTTTTTTTTTTTTTCTTTTTTTTTTCTTTTTTTTTTTATATATATAGAAGCATATATATTTGTCTTTTTTTTTTTTTTTTTTTTTCGAAGCAGAAGGACCTTATAAAAATTTTCAACCGAACTCCAAGGGGTAATTTTTCAAGAATCTCCATCTATTCTACCTTGTACACATTGGCTAAAAGAAAGAACACCTTTTCTCCGAGGCTCAAATCAAGGGTTTAAGGAAAATTTCGATAAAAAGGTCGGCTTGAAAGGCTCAAACGGATCAAAGAAGGCCCAAATCATATCCCAAATCACTCACTACTCAATACTTCGTATCATAAATTTCCTAAGGTGAGGTCTAAAACCGAACATAACATGATCTAACACAAATTAACTCCAAATTTAAAATACAAAAGATTCAACCAAAGCAATGCACAAAGTGTGATTCCTAGCAATAATTCGTTTCTAAGTTCCGTTGAATCGAAAGCTAAACAAACATTTAATCCTTATCACACAAAACAAGCAACCTCATCATCAAACATTGATCATCTCTCATCATTATAACTCATCGATGCATTCGACTCAAGCAATTGTTTTTGTTTTTTTTTTTTCCGGAAAAAACGATAAAAGCAATAAAAATAAATAAAACCTAATGCATGCAAACTAAAACAAATAAGCACAAAAAAAAACAAGTTTTTTCACCCCCAAACTTAAAATTTTCGTTGCCCTCAACGAAATTAGCACAAAGTTTAAGGATAGAAAACACCTGATTTTGTCGGAATCGTTGTCTTCGGGGTGTGAGAATTTGTGGGAAAGAAATCTAATTTTCCTCTTGCGAAGATGCCCTCTGTGTCTCTCGGATGACTGTCCCGATCGCAATTCCGACCTTAAAAATAAGAAATCAAATAAATTAATTAGAATGCATGCCTACGAAAATAAAAATAAAACATGAAATTAAAGAAAAATATGAAAAACAATAAAGCTCGGGTTGCCTCCCGAGAAGCGCTAAATTTTAAGTCTTTAGCCAGACTTTGCTTCTTGAAATTGTTATGTCCAATCCAAAGCCTTGTAGATTGCGCATCCATCCATGAGCTCTATCACTTCAATTGCAACCAAGGCATGGATAGCACTGCAATATGTCACGGTCCACCTTAGCTTGTAGTCTTTTTTGGTTGTAATCAATCGGTACGAAGCCAAGATGGGATCTTCATCACCCGCTCCCTCAAATCGGTATACAAAAATCTCCAGTATGCGTATAACCTCCACCTCAAAAATATTAGTCTTCTCATCAACCACTATTGATGCCTTCAAATCCACATTTAGATCAACGACAGAGTCCACAACTAGAATATCTTCAATCATTACATCCATCTCCTTCTTCTCTTGTGTTGAGGCATCTTCGTGGTTTAGCTCGATTGCCTTCTCAGATTCATCATGCTCAAGTGTCTTCGTAATTTCTATTTCTATCACATCGACACTATTTTCCGGACATAGAAGATTTTTCTCACCGCAGGCTTCACTCAAATTTTCTTTGATATAACCATTGCCGATTTCGTCTGGAATATTTTCAAGAGATTCAGATTTTAATTTGAGTGTCATCTCTTCCAGTTGTATCTCCATGTTTCGAAATGATGCTTGAGTGGACTTCATGAATTCGGCAATGAGGGATACCAAATCAACTTGTTCATCAGTGGTCTGCTGCTGCTGCATTGGATAATAATTTTGAAAATCATCAAATTGTGGCTCTCTATGTTGAAACTCGTTCAAATCTTGGTCTTGAAATCTTTGCTCGTATGTGTTGGTGTAAGTGTTCCAATAACCTCTGTTGGTAATTTCGTCGAAATTCGTCGTTGTTGGTGATCCCCAACATTGATCGGAATAATGATTTCCACCACATGCTGAACAAAACGGAGGCATATCATAAGTGTTTTGGAGGTATTCGTCAGATGGAAGCCATTCATATCCCGTTTGAGGTGCCCCAACATTGTAACCAGACATGTAACAAAAAAAAAACAAAAAACAAAAAATCAAAATTAAAAATAAAAATAAAAATGAAAATTAAAATTAAATGGCTGAAGTAAGAAAAATTGCTCAAATTTGATATTAGAATAAATAAATAATTTAGCCGTATTCCCCGACAACGGCGCCAAAAACTTGTTGGGTGCTAAATACCTAACACGCAAGTGCACGTATCGCAAACAAGTAATAAAAGTGGACTCGTGAGAGTCGGATGTCGATCCCACAGGGAATACTCAAATTATCTAATCCTAAGTACCAAATTCTAACAACTATGATTTTTATCCAGCCTACGCAAGTTTGTCAATTTAAATCAATTAAACAACTAAACTAATTAAGAAAGCAAATAACACGAGAAAATATCAATGTAAAACGGATCTAGGATTTTATCTTCCCCCTATGCAAGAATTGCTCACCCAAAACCCCTCAATTATGAAATATATGATTCATGATTATTAACCCGAGACACTAATTTACTCATAACCCGCTGTCGCGTGTATTATGAGTCTATTATTCATAAACGGTTCACTATATGTCTATGCAAACAAATTATGAATAAAGCATTAACTAACAAGTCTCGTAAATGGCTACCTAAGGTGATATCTGTATGTCTACGACACCACATGCAATTGACACACTCATCCGGTGAAAACTACTCGAAGGTTCTTATACTTACCGTCTAATTATCAAAATAGCTCTGTCGAGTCAATCCCAATAATCACAGATAAACATAAATTGATCAAGTTCATGCACTAACAATCATAACAAGTATAAGAAATAATCATAAAATTATAATTGCATAATCTCAAGAAAACGGGTTCACCATCCCCACATAGGGTTCCAACAAAATCCTAGATTAAAAACTTAGCTACGCGTAATTCTTATGATAAACAAAATAAAAATAAAAGAAATAAGAAAAACTATGCTTGAGTCTTCGTTGATCTTCGTTCCTCGCGTTTTGTGGTGTAAAATTTCTTCCTTATGGTGTAGAGATTTGTTGCTTTTATAGGCTTTTCTTGGTAGTGGAAACCTAATAGGAATCAATTTCCGTCACTTTCCCCCACCAGGATTTGTTCGTCGATTTGTGTCATGTTGGAGTCCGAATTTTGGAATATTGTGTAAATAAGAATTGTAGCCCTTCAAATTAGCTTTCCAATGCCGTCAAATTCACCTCATTCGGAGTTCGTATGAGAGAGATATGCTCGAAATAGTGGACACTGTCAAAGCTGTGGCGGGATTCCTTCTTCCAATTTGATTTGTTTCCTTATTTGCAACTTTTTTCCTTTCTTTTTGATCTTTTTTCCTTCATGGACACCTAATTCTCGTTTTTCACCTATAAAACACAAAATCAATCAATTAAAGTACAAATATAATTAAATCTAAACAAAAGTTCCACGTAAAGTAAACGTATTGAGTGTAATATCTACACTCAACACTTCCCTAATTTTATTTTCCACAACCTAAAAATTCACCCAAATTATCTAGAAACAAAAATTATATTCTGAAAATTATGTATAATTTCCTTTTAAATTTATGAAATTTTGCAATTTTTTTCCGAGCCTAAAAATTTCATCCAAAATTGATGAATTTTTTTTTATTCTACATAATATTTTTTAATTCCTTTTATAATTTCATTTTCAACCCAAAAATTATCGATTTAAAATGCTTCCTGTAATACTAATTCTCAAAATTCATGTATTTTATTCTTTATGTCCAAACATTAAATGATATATTTTTCTAGAACCACTTGTCGATGCAACCGGAGTGCTACGTAATAAAATAAAAAAAAAAATTGTTCAAGTAATAAAGTCAAAAAATGTCTATTTATATCATATAAATGTAAGAGTAAAAATGTAACTAGGCTACATAAACTAACGATGTAGATATTTGAGGGTTGACCGTTAAGTTAATGGACCACTTTGTCGCATTTTGTAGTACATGATATATGTCATAATGGTGACACTGCGTAGGTGCAATTTGTTTAACCCAAAATATACAGATAGATAACTACACTACAACTAATTAAACTAATTAAATATGTATTGAATTAAGATACAGTCAAATCAAGATCACAAATTGAACTGGTCATATATATATATATATATAATATACTTATAGACTTGTAGTAGAGAATACTTTTTGCCTCTTGATGTTGATTTTAATTTGGATATGATACAAAAGTTGAAACCATCTTTGTGGTTGAAATTTGGTTCTAACTTCCAAGTAATATTAATTATTAGATTATGCATCTTTTGTTTTGGTATGAGAACAAGTTGCATCCATTTTTTTTTTAATATTTAAATGTACCTTAGAGGACTAACTAAAATGCAAACACGAAAGAGAGATATATAAAATTCTATAGCAAGACTACTGACAAATTTTATATTAAACAATTAAGAATGAGTTGAAGATTAGGAAGATTCCAAGATAATGGTGGAGTCATGAATTGGAGCTGCTGCTCTCATGTATATCTTCCCAGTATTTTCGGGCAGGCCTGTACAGTTAAACTTTTATAAATTAATACAGTCGAGACTAGATTTGTATTAATTTAACGAGATATTAAATTATTAAACTAATACTTTAGTTGGTTTTTACCGAGTTGGGACCAGAAGAAATTATTATTTAAGCAGAGTTATTAATTTATTGAGGTTCTACTGTATATTCATTAATTAATGGCGTGATCTGAAAGATATTGGAACGTAATCACCATTTGAACTCAATAATTGATATGTTTAATGTTATAAATAATCATTCACATGAAGTGGTGGGAACTAGAATAAATTTCGGAATTCTGTCGATTCTAATTTAAAAAAAAAATCAATTTTTTTTTAACAGAATTGAATAAATTTTGGAGGCGGCTAAAACAAAGACCAATTATTTCTCAATTAATACCACGATAAATATATATATATATATATATATATATATATATATAGAGAGAGAGAGAGAGAGAGAGAGAGAGAGAGAGAGAGAGAGAGAGAGAGAGAGAGAGAGAGAGAGAGAGAGAGAGAGAGAGGGGTAATGTCATTAGTATCCTTAATGCAAATCAATACTATACAAACAAACAATATATCAATTTTATTTTCTTTGTTTAAGACACCATACACCAAACCCTCAAACCCCGCTCCCTCTCTCCTCCTCCTCCTCCTCCTCCTCTCTTCTTCTTTCCAGGCCCGTTGCTGAGAAATTAAAGGCCCTATGCGAGTATTAAAGATTTGTAAAAGTGGACCTCTGCTTTGTATTGTATAATGTACACATTAATTCATTAAGGAGCACAACTGGACATGAAATTTTTTATTAGCATTTTAGATATAAGGGAAAATATGACTAAAATTTTGATGAAGTTACGGTAAACCAAAAATTTACGGGGTTCGAGGCAGAGCCACAAAGTGTTTTTGAAAATATTTATAGGATTATCATTGAACAAGTAAATATATGTAAACTTTTTTTTAAATATAATATATTTCAACTTGTCGAAACTCATTAAAAGTAGAGTTAGACAACGTATACTTAAACTATGTGAAATAATATAGTTATTTAAATTGTTGAAATATTTATGTATTTTAAATATCTTTTAACACTATGACTAGTATATCTAAAGAGTATAAAATATTATTTGGGGGTCCCTAATTTTTTTTTTAAATCTGGGCCCGAGGTGACTGCCTCTTTCGAGATAGTCAGAACCGGCCCTGCCTCTTCCTCTCCTTTGCTCCCCCCCCCAGCCCTCCTTCTTCCTCTTCGAAAAAAAAATTCAAAACTTATAAAATGGAGTTACAAAACTTATGATAGTTTACATGGGGAGAGGCCATTGTGAAAATTATCCATATTTTTTTTGAGCTTGTAAGTCTATTTTTTTTCCTCCATAGCCCGTCGCCGATTTTCGACATGTATAATTCTATTTTTTGCCTTTTTACGACCGTTTGTCAATACTACAACAAAAATTGACATGTTAGTGGTGAAAATTGAAAAACAAACAATGTTAAAAATTTGACTTTTTCAACACTTACGTTTCAAAATGTTGAGAAATTTCGACACCAGCATGTCAAAATTTTTTGAATTTTGACACGTAATTGTCGAAAACTCTGTTACAAATTTATTAAGCTGGGTTATTTATAGGTTCTTCAGTAACATGATATGTAAAGGAAAATGAAAATATACATTTTTTTTTTTTGAATTTACGTTTTTAAACCAACAATGAAATTATAATATTGTTTAAAAATTTTAGGCCCTTACCTTACAAGTGGGTTCTTTATTTAGGCTCGAGGCGCAGGCCTCTTGGGCCAGCGCTGCTAGTAAAGCAATACATATGTATTTGCATGTTAATTATTAAATTATTTATATATAGTTTAATAATTTAATTAATTCAAAATTAGCATTGACAAATATATGATAAACATAAATATTTAATAAAATTATTTAATAATTTAATTAATTCAAAATTAGCATTGACAAATATATGGTAAACATAAATATTTAATAACAATTTAAACAATATCCATTATTCCAAACCTTTAAAAATTGACAAATTCAGGTGAAGAATTATAAATCTAAAGCACCCAACTTTGGTGAAAAATAAACTAATTAAGAGAAATGATATTAAATTGATGATAGGAAGTTTTCTTTTGACTGGATTTTTTTTTTTTTTTTTTTTTTACTAGTCATCTTTGACTAGGATTAAAAATGATGATAGCGAGTTGAGGAGTATAGTCATTAAATGCATTAAATGTGACATGAATCATATTTTACCTAATTAATTAGGGGTTGTCTAGGATCCGAGAGGGGTTGTACTACTCGGACCCAAACGATTTAATTTGGTGCGTAGAAAATATTTAGTAAAAATTTATAGTCGTTGATTTAAAGTACGAACTAGTACGATCCAGTACGAACCTATGAATTTATAAATTAAAGTACGAACCCAGTAAAAATAGATCGTACAAAGGTCGTACTCCATCGTACTTCATGTAAAATTACTTCATTAACCTTACATTATTAAACCACATAATTAAAAGTAGGGTTAACTGTACTTTGCCCCTAACTTTGGTCATTTTTGCACTTTGCCCCCCAAATAAAAAAAAAAATTCCACGATCATACATCGACTAACAAATTTAGCTCAATTTCACCAATTAACCATTTTTTTACCATCATTTCAATTTTGACCCCAATTTTGACTTGCCACCACCGGAGACCGCCAGAGACCCACTGTCTCCGGCATTAACTCTTTTTTTTTTTCAAAACTTTTTTTTTTGTTTGAAATTCTTTTCCGGTAGCTCAATCGCAGGGTCTCCGGCTTTGATTTTTTTTTAATTTTGTTTTTTCAAAAAAAAACTATTTTAACTAATATTAATGTATTGGCTGTTAAATTATTGTCTTCAGCAGTTATTTAACTGTTGGAGACAGTAATTTAACTGTTAATTGACTTTTTTTTTCTAAAAACAAATATTTTAATTAATATTACTGTCTTGGCTACAGTAATTTAGCTTTCGGATATATACAATAATTTAACTGTTAATTGACTATTTTTTTAAATTTTGTTTTTTCTTAAAAAAAATATTTTAATTAATATTACTGTCTTGACTCAAAATTACTGTCTCCAACAGTAATTTAACTGTCTGAGACAATAATATTACTGTATTAATTAATTTTATCGTCTTGGCCTGCATTATTGTTGTCTTCGACTGTAATATTATTGTCTCCGACCGTAATATTACTGTCTCAAGCAATAATGTCACTGTTTGGGACAGTAATATTAGTAATATTACGGTTCGGGAAATAATATTCATAATATTACTGTCCGAAACAGTAATATTATTGTCTGAAATAGTAATATTACTGTATGAGACAGTAATTTAGTAGGCAAGATAGTAATATTAATTAAAATATTTTTATCTAAGAACTTTTTTTCAAAAACAAAATTAAAAAAAAATTCAACGTCGGAGAGCGGCGGTCAACTGCGGTTGACTGGCCGAAAAAAAAATTCAGAAAAAAAAATGTTTTCAAAAAAAAAAATTCAATGCCGGACAATGCCCGCCAGGTCAGCGCCGGAATCTGGCTGGAAAAAGATTTTCTGGAAAAAATTTATTTTCTAAAAAAAAAATATTTTTCAAAAAATTATTAAAATGGGGGTTGATGTGATATATTGGTTTAAATTCGGGGTCAATGTGTAATATTAAGGAAGTTGAGTATAATGGATGAAATTGATAAAAAATATATTATGGAGGATATTTTAGAGTAAAGACATGGTAATGGGTTTATTTGAAAGATTGTTGTTTATGTGGACCAATGTGCATTTAAGTCCCTTGTCATGGCCCTAATTACTAATTATTATTAATTGTTACTTAAGTTTTAGTTATAGGGGTTTTTATGTAATTTCACTTATAAGGTAGGTATCGTACTTTTGTTGTGGGGTTCGTACAAATTATACGTGTCACATTTTTATTGGTTGATTTTCAATCGTTTGGGTCCGAGTAGTACAACCCCTCTCGGATCCTAAACAACCCCAATTAGATTATAATTAGTCTATGTTTTAACTTAGTGATAGGCGTATATATAGCGTGTACAACTACGACATCAAATTTAAGAAAAATAAATCATTCATACTTTGAAGGCAGGACATATATACCATTCTCATAAATTTAATACATATGTCCTCACATTTTTTTAATTATTCTTTTTTTTTTCTTTGCTAATTTTCAACTTATTTAAATTTTATTTTTTTATTCCTCATTGTAATTATAATTGTTTTTTTGTTTACTATTTTTCTCTACTAATGTCATAAATTTGTTTTTCTTTCTTATCTGAATGGAACTATTTTTCGTTTTCTTTGTTATTCCGCTTTCTCTGTTAATGGCATCCTTATAATTTTTTATTTATTTATATTTTTTGTTTTAAAAAATGCTTCATTTATTTAACCATCAATTTCATATTTAGGAGCTCTTTGTTTGAGAAAACCCTCTCAAACTTTTCATTTATAGGGAGAGGCTCAATTCATATTTTACTATTCGAGATAAACTCATATGGGTCGGTTGATGGTTGGCAACCGAATATTTGGTTTTGGAATGTGTCGGTTGCTGGGTTATACCCGTCACCTTATTCACTTAAAAAAATTCATTTTGAGTAAAAATATGCACATTATGCGTAATCCCACTGCGCAATCATTATTTGTCAGTTCAATATAATTAATAGGAGTTTAACAAAAAAATGTAATTTAGAATTTTTTTTTTAAGTAATTAAGAAAACGCATCCTTTATTTTATAATTTTGAATAAAATTTTAATAATATAGTTCGTAACGATAATTATCAGTCAACCGACTTTTAATAATATTAGAAACCACTAACCGACCGATTAGAGATAGGTTGGTTGAAATTTTCAATCCAATCCAATGGGTCGCTTAAAAATATTATCTACTCAAAAATGTCGTCGGTAATGGATCGGTTGGTTGATAAAAGTCAACCCAGTCCAAGCCATAGGTAAAACAATAAAATTTTAATGGAGAAATGCACATATGCCATGACAAGGGACTAAATGCAATATGTCCAGACAAAGAACGACTTCTTAAATAAACTCATCCACATGTCATTTGTCTAAAATACCCTCATAATATAATTTTCATCAATTATACTCTAATTTCATCAATATTGCACACTTACACCAAATTTGAACAAATATATCACATTAAACCCCCATTTTCACAATTTTTTGAAAAAATATTTCTTTTTATTTTTGGAAAATAATTTTTTTCTGAAATTTCCAGCGTTGAATTCCTTTTTTCTATTCTTTTTTGAAACTTTTCTTTTTGTAATTTTTTTCTCCCTAAATTACTGTATTAACAACAAATAATTGTCTGAGACAGTAATATTGAATGTCAAAACAGTAATATAACTAATATTACTGTCCGAAACAGTAATATTACCGTCGTAGACGATAATATTTACGTCGGAGACAACAATATTGTAGGTCAAAACGATAAAATTAATTAATACATTAATATTATGGTGTTAACAACAATATTAATGTCTAAGACAGTAATATTGCAGTTAGGACATTAATATTAATATTGACACAGTAATATTACTTTCTTTGAAAATAATATTATTCTCTTTCACTTCAAAATTATTGTCTAACACAAGGGGTGGAAATCGGAACGAAATTTTTGATTTCTGCCGATTCCATCCGAGTATTTCCGATTTTGAATGATATTTCGTAATCAGATTTCCGAATTTTCCGAAAAAAAATCGGATCAGAATTGGAACTTCATATAAAATTTTCGAAATTTTTTATTTTCGATGCAAATATAATTTCAAAAATTTTCGATTATTTTCGAAAATTTACGAATTTTTTATGTATTTAAAAATTAATTTATATATATTACGTACAATCTAAGGCGACTATAAGGAATGTGCCATAATTTTATTTCAATATATTGATATTTTGACCCATTTTATTTTGGCACATTGCTATAAGAACATCTCCGACCTGTTTCACCATCTTTTCACCAAATTCTGTTTTTTGTGGTGAAAATATAGGTTCATCTCCCACCGGTAGCACACCATTTTACCCATCGAAAAATGGTGTTTTTGGTCTCCAATGGGTTTCACCGAAATTTTGGACCAAATATTAAAATAATAATATTTCACCATTTCACCACTTACAGAAAATGGGATTTGGTTTGGTCTCCCATGACATTTCACCATATATGCTCCAAAATTATAAATCTAATGTTAATCGTCATTTTATTATATTTTGTTTCATAAATAGTAATTATAGATCCAATGTTAAGTAATAATTTTATTTTACTATTTAATTTAAAAATTATGTTTTCAATTTAAATGTATCGTCCTGTATTTTATCAATTAAAGTTTGTTTCGTTAATCATTCTATTGTTGCTTATTATATTCTTTTTAATAGCAATTAGTGTATTAGTTAAGAAAACAAATGAACTAATCAACATTGATAAAAAAAAATATAAAAATTAATTAAAGATAAGCATATTTATATTGTTAGAATTAATGTTTTTATTAATAATAACAAATGTATTTATATTTTAAAAACTAATTTAGTAATTAACGCCAATGTATTTACGATAAATACGCTAATAAGTTGGTAATCAGGTGCAATTAGTTAAAATCGTTATTTTATATGCTATTTAATAAAATGGTGTTAATTACACCAAATCCTATTTTTTACCTCTATATTTGGTAGTAAAAATAGGATTTGGTGGAAAAAAATAGGAATATGGTGGACCGGTGGGAGATGAAAATTCCTTCACCAAAAAATTTGGTGGAAAAATAGGATTTGAGTATATGGTGATATGGGGATTGACCATAGTGGGAGGCTAAAGCCAAATCTCAATAATTTTAGGTGTAATGGTGATATATGAATTTCGAGTTGGAGGCTAAAAACACCTAAATAAGATGAAAAAATGGCGATATATAGTGACCAATCGGAGATGCTCTAAGTAGCCCAAATCTTATAATCCAAACCTAATTTCTTATGTCCCCTTGTTTCATAACAGCATAGCGGTAACATTGCCTTCTCTTCTTCTTTTAGTTTCTAACCTATTTCCGTCGCTATGCTTCTCCTTGTGAAGTCGCTGCCGCTCAACAACTCAGCCTCTCCTTGTGAAGCCACCATCCGCTCTTGGTGCAAATTTTTTTCCTCAGTCGATCACTTTTTTTTCTTGAGAATCTTATAGGGCATTTTTCGTTTAATTCGACTGACCACAAGATTTCAGCAAATTTAAAGTAAAATTTTAACATATTTGAGATGTTTTCATCAGTAATCGCCAGATTAATGAAAATGTTGAGATCTATGAAAAATTCCGAAAAATAGGGTGTGTTTTTGTGTTTTTTGGGGGTTTGTCTGTGTTTTTTGTTGTATGTTCAAGAGATCTGTGAAAATTTCGAAAAAAGAACCGAAAATGAAAAATTCCAAAAAAATCCGATTTTCCGAAATTTCCAAAAAAAAAAAATCGGAATCAGATTCAGTTCTTGAATCCATAAAAAAATGGAATCGATATTACGGTTCCAAAAAAAATTGGAAATTTTCCGAAAGCCCCGTATCCAATACGATCCGTCCGATTTCCACTCATATCTCAGAGTTCACACAGTAATATTAATGAAAGCAGTTTTTCCAAAAAAAAAGTGTTTTCAAAAAAAAAAGTAAAAGAAGAAAAGGATAATGTCGGAAAACGACAATCAACGGCGGTGGTGGTCAAAATTGAAACAAGAGTCAAAATTTGTTAATTAGTGAAATTTGGCTAAATTATGATGTAAATCATGAAATTGGAGTCGAATTAGGGTTTCAAAGAACTGGTTGTAATTGTATATATAAAAAAACTTTTCCTTATTAGCAGATAAGTTTGAGTGAAGTAAATATATTTACAAGAGAAAAAAAAAATAGAATGTTTCTCTTTTAATTAACTATCTTTCGTCATTGACTTATTTACCACTGGGCCAATTTTAATATGTGCCTTCCTAAATTGTTGGTTCCCGTATATAAATATTAGGGTGGTAGCCTGAAACTTGCTTTGGTTTCTATTCTAGATTTATTTCAATTAACTATGTATCGCCCGTGCAACGGTAAATGAAAGATTCATCGAAATATTCGCCCTAAGTGATTATGTGCGTCAAAAAAATGTGCATTAGTGTGCCCGTGCAAATTTTTTAATTAAAGTGGCAAAGTGAAAAAATGGGCAAAGTCTAGGTAACGAAATCTATTAACCCTATGATATAATATGTTGGGAACCATATTCAACGTTTATATTTGTCATCTAATTCCATATATGTCTGAATATTTTATTATTATTATAAATAAAAGGGTTAAATACAAAAACACCCCTATACTATGGACTTTTACCCCCATGTACTACACATAAATACAAAAACCCCTCTGCTATTATATTTTTTTTCAAAATCTGACAAAAATACCCCTGCTAAACCTAAAAATATAAGGATTTGTTTGAGCCATTTTGCACTATATTTTTTAACATTTTCGGTCAATTTTACTTGGAAAATTTTTATTTTTTTATTTTTTCCTTCAAAACATTTAAGCACATAGATTTTTTTTTAAATTTTCTGAATAAAATCCTTTTATTTTTGTCATTTTGAATTTCTTCATTTTTTTCTTAAATGTCTTCCGGTAGTTCAAATTCTCAACAATAATAGGATTGTAAAGATGTTTGTAATCTTAGGATGTTTGAACTACCGGAAGCCATTCAACAAAAAAAATGAAGAAACTCAAAATGACAAAAATAAAATGTTTTATTTAGAAAATAAAAAAATGTAAGCAATTAGATGTTTTGGAGAAAAAAGTATAAATACCAAAATATTCAACGTAAAATTGACTGAAAATGGTAAAATATATAGTGGGAAATGGCTCAAAACACACACACACACACATATATATATATATATGCATGCTTGGGTAGGGGTATTTTTGTCATATTTTGAAAAAATGCAATTTGATGGGGGTTTTTGTATTTATGTGTAGTATAGGGGTAAATGATACAAAGTCCATAGTACATTGGTGTTTTTGTATTTAACCCTAAATAAAAAGATGTTTTAGCAGAAAAAAAAAGGTGCCAAACAAAATAATAGAACGCCAAACTAACAAACATAATAAAAATTCTTCTCTTGATTTCCCTTGGGGAAACTAAACATAAAGCTTAGCAAGTACATTTGACTTTGAGTTGGATACAACAACTCTTGTCATTAATTGAACTCAAAACAACTGAAATTTAGAATAACATTCATTCATACCAATTACTTACTATTACTTACTACTAAAGCAAAAGAGGGTGACCTTTGCCAACCACTCTCTACTTAATTCTCAACCTTTCGAAACATCTCTCAAGGATGGGCCGAAAAGTAGGCGAGGAGGCCCACTAACGGGGCATTAATATACGTCGTGGGCTCGGACTCCTGAAAGTAAGGCCTAGAGTCCGGGAAAGCATCGGAGCTATTCGGGCCGCCCACAACTGCTCCAACTAATATATTCGGGTTCGGGTTTGGACTCATATAGTAACGAGACCCCGCCTTGCATGCAATACGTGCCGGGTGGGCATCTACGGATGGTAATGAGCTGGCTCTGTGGTGGATCCTTTGTGGATAGTGTGGCCCATAGCCCACCATGTAGGAAATTCTCAATGGATTATCTCCAAGAATGTAGTCCACCTATTAATTGAAGTAGGCCCAAGAACAAAAAAGTTAGAGTATGTACTAAATATTGCATCAATTATTGCCTTAGCCTATTTATTACCCATGTGGACAACCTCGTTGATTTAGTTATAGATCCATGTTTCATTATTAAGAATTTTGAATAAAATAAAGTAATGTTGTTTATATGGGTCCACAAATATAATCTTCACACCAACAAAGGGTGCTTCATTATTCTATGACAATGATGATGTATTAATTCTCCCACAAGACTTTATGCTCAATTTCACCTACTAGAAATCATGTTTATATTTTGAGATGTGATTAAATACAATATAGCAATCAAATCATGGTTAAATGTGTTGGAAAAAAAATTATTTTAGAAGAAGAATTAAAAAAAAAAATAGAGTGATATTTGTTTATTTTTAGTGAAGATTTTTTTTTTTTACCGTAGCAATCTAATGTTTTTACAATACCAGCCAAATCATGTCTGGACGGGGATAAACTTTTAAAATTGGTAGGAGAATTTTTTTTTAAATCTTAACAAACATAGATTTATTTCCAGGAAATCATGAAAATGAGATGAAAACCCAATCAAACAATGCCCTAGACCATTTATATTTTCGTATGTAAATGAATAATGATGATGTATTCAATGCACTTCGACCGATGTGGTACATCAGAATAAACCGGCCAAGAGTGAACTTAAAAAATGGAGGCAAAATCATATTCAAGTAGTTGATTTAAATAATTAGTAGCGCAATTTATGGCCATAATTCACGTTATCTAATTTTCCCGCCAAAATTGCAACTTAATGGGGAGCAGTACTAATTCCACTAATCATAAGTGATGATAGCAAATTCATAGTACTACATTTTGTCAGTATTTTAGTCAAGTGTTAAGAGAGAATGTAAGAACTAGGTTTAATTAATTATGGTTTATTGGTATGATTAGCAGTATTAATAAATTAATTGTTAATGGTGGGGGGAGGATAATTAATTAATTAATAAATTAATTACCTGACGCCTGGCCAATCGTTTGAGGAGAGCAGGGGAGGCAGAGGTATCGCCACATGTCACGGCGTGATTGGCGTGACTTAGATAATTAGAATAAGCCAACAGCAGAAATGATAGTGATGTTACATGCTGCATGTTACTTCCTCCAGCCTTGAATATCAGTCCCCCTTTTTATTTTCCCAATATATTAGTTTCAATTTTTCCATAAATCAATAAAAATACATACTAACATATATATTTACATTAAAAAAATAATAAAAATAAAAAATTAAATAATAATAATACCTGGGGAATATTGAACCTGAGTGTGAGAAATTCCAGGCAACAATGAACAGATAAATGCATCTGCATTTATCTGGAATTGTTTCAAATCATTGGCTCTACCCATTAGAACCTCCTGCAGTCACATATTTCATTTCGATTAATTACTAATTTAAATAAATTAAATTGTATTATTAAATCAAATTAAGAGAAAACAGAGAGAAAGAAAAATAGATCCTCTGCCCTAAAATCCAATAGTCACAATCACACTTTCTTTTTGCACATGCATGTACCAGTAAAACTCACTCAATCTCTTGACCCCACACACACATATTACATATTGACATAAATACCCCTCTCCCTCTCTCTCCCTCTTCTTTCTCTCTCATCAATAATTTGGCCATTTATAACAGGGAATATATTTCTTGAGGAAACAATAAACATATTTAATAATAATAAGACAAGAAGGAATAAAGAGGTAGCAAGTGTAGACATGGATGGATTTTCCAAGTACAGAAATATTATTACAGGGGCACATGTGAAAGTTCCCTTAATTCTCCGGATTCTATTGATTAATTAATCCAATCCAATGCAATCAAATTGATGGATATATATATTATAATTAGACAAACCTTGGAAAGGAGAACATTAATCCCGGCGTGTTTGTTATCCCAACCGAACTCGTTGATACTATCACCGGCTCTTAAAACGACCTCGTTTCTCACTATGTACTCTCTATATTCCCTCCTCCGAGTTGCCTTGTGCAACCACGCCGCGCCCCACAACAATTCATCCTATTCAATTAAATAAAATTTACATAACTATTTTGCTAGCTATGTAACAATCAAGAATAGTAATGTGTAGAATGAAGAAAAAACAATGCACCAAAGAGTTTTATTACATGAGTAATTAATAATTAATTACCTGGTAACCATTGACATCACAGTAAAAAGGGCAAACGGCGTAGTTTAGGCTCGAACTGTAGGCGCCTCGGTGCCTGTCGGCGAACTCGAACACCTATTACACAATAGTCAGAGGACCATTTCGCAAAATAATAAGAAGCAAAATAGTTTTATGTTTTTTCTTGTGCTAATAATATATGAGATAAATTTGTATTGAATTGTGAAAGACATTCAATTTTTTTAGTTTTTGCCTAATTTAATTCATAATATAATTTAGGTTAAATTACAACCGCCCCCTAAGTTTAGAACTATTTACAAAAAAACCCCTCGTTTTTCTATTATTACATCCACCCTGCAATTTATAGATTTCTTACATTAACACCCTTTTGAAGGGTAAGGGTATGGATGTAAGAAATTTACAAACTGCAGGAGGCTGGATGTAATTTCTCAAATATAAGGATCTTTTTGTAATTACATTTTACCCCAGTGGTGGTTGAAATTTACTACTATGTGTTATGAATGCTACACTATTGCATCATAGTTTTCGTTTTCACATTATGATTCCTTTTTTTAGCATGTTTTGGAACTAAGTCTTACAATTCACATGCATAGGTAGGAGTGAAATAAATTCTTTTCCTTTTTACTACCAAACCAGAGAGCTACAATTAATTCAAAATAAGGTTTTTTTTTTCCTTTTTTTTAATAATTATAAATATAAAAGATATAGGTCAGCAATTCCAGTTTCTGCTTAGCCCAATCAAAACTTCTTTCTACATTGTCAGAAATTGAAATTTATACTATTTTACAACAGTTTTAATAAACATTAATTAATGTCACGTCACACGTTGTTTCTGCATAATGCACTACAACCAACTTAATATCAGTTAATGTAACGCAGCCTGATTTTTTTTAATTTCTTTTCATCGAAATGAAAAAAATACTTATTGAAATACTAAATCAATTATCAACAATAAAAAATAAATAAATAAAAAAAGAAATAATGATAATCGTGCAATATTCTGTATTGTTCTTTCTTGCTCAGTCACGTGAACCTAATAATTAAAAAGCCTATCTATAATTTGTGCAATTAAAGATTTTTTTTTTTTTAATTTTTTATCATGCATTGATTTTGTGTACATATAAAAATACCTTGATTGCACGGTCGAGAAGCAGCCTAGAGTAGGCCGGGTTGCGTGACCGGAAAACAATGGAGGCGGCGGCGAGAGCGGCGGCGGTTTCTCCGGCGACGTCGGAGCCAGGGTGGTTGGCGTCGATTCTGTATGCCGTTCTCAGAGTGTCCATATCTTCGGGTCTTTCCCAGCAGTTGTGGTCGGACAATGGATCGCCGACCTGCACGTATACTACGCCGTCGTGCGCGGTGGCTTTGAGCAGGTAGTCGGTCCCCCATTTCACCGCCCTTACGGCATTTCCCAGCTCGCCGCCGCCCATGTTCCTGCCGAAGTCGATCACGCTCCACGACAGCAAGGTGGTGGTGAACGCCATCGGGAAACCGAACTTGATGTTGTCGCCGGCGTCGTAGTATCCTCCCGTCAGGTCAACCCCGGCGGAGGCGCCGTCGTGCAGGGCGGAGTTTTTGCGCCACCGCACGCGCTGGTCGGTCGGGAGTCTGCCGGAGCGCTGGCCTTCGAAGAATAGGATGCTCTTGCGGAGGGCGTCGTGGTAGTCGTGGCCGGCGGCGGAGAGGCGGAGGTGGTCTCCGGCGAGGAGGAGGAGGAGGAGGAAAAGGGCGGCGGCGGGGAAACATGCCGGGAGGTGGCAAGAATTTCGCGCCATTTTTTTGGGTTTCAGTTTCTCGAGGCTGAAGCAAAGAATATATAAAGTGGTGGGGATTTTAATTAGGCGGGGGGCTTTATTATATAGTGGAGATCTGTCATTGGATTCCAGAGGGAGGGCGAATAGGGATTGGACACGTGGATAAAATCGATTGAGTGGGATTTGCGTTACCAATGAGAGGAGGGTGTTGACCGGGTTAAGAAGAATTTGACCGGGTCGGGTAAATGGACCGGGTTTTTTTATTTTCTTCTTCGGGGAGTGTGTAAAAAACTGTGAAGTATGTGTGTGTGTGTTTTGGTGACAGAAGGAAGAGGTGTGGGCACTGGGGCAGTGCTGCATATGCGTAGTGAGAAAAAAGTGGTGGTTTTTGAATTTTGATCACGGCCGTCACCGCCAATTGATGGGGGACACGTGGAGCTCCTGAAATAAAGAAAATGGTGGGGCCCACGGAGATGGATAAGCCAATGGGATTCAGCTGAATTTTGAGAAGTAAGGAAGAATGTGTGATTTCAGTTGAGAGGTGGTACGGTGGGCATGGATGCTCCATGTTTTTCGAACTTTGCAACTGAAACATTTCATTTAATGTGTATGATGATGAATTGATGATGATGGTATCAAACTTCCAATATTTAACATATTTTTAGTGTCGAGAGTCCAAGAGTATTAATTACATTTTAGTAGGGTTCGGCATGGATCGGATGAGACAATTATCCGTCAATTACTTTATTTTGCTGAAAATTGAAAAATCATTACCGACCCGACCATTATAGATTGGATAACGGTTGACAACCGACTTTGTCAACTAAACCATAGATCGATTGGTTGTTATTACTAGCCATATATTTATTATTATTATTATTTACAATAATAAAACATTTTTAAAAGTTTTTTTCAAATGATATTCGGAATTTTGTGAAAACTTGTCTTGCAAAAATTTTAACTTTAAAATTAATGGTCTTGTTTACTAAATTTCTACGATAAGTAAATATATAATGAAAAATATGAAGTATGTTGTAACTCGCCCTAATAGTATTGCTCTTCGGTTTGATGATTGTGGAAATAAATTATGACAAGAATAACAAAGAAATAGAGAGAGAATGCAAAAACAAAATTCGTAGAAAGACTATTAAGGTGTATTATTGGGGAAGGGAGAGTTCCATTATATATGTGTAAAAACCACCGGGGTTACAGAGAAGTTAATGATTTAAGGGTCTATTAGATATAATCCCCTTAAACATTCAAAAAATAGGGGGTAGACCCAAAATTAAATTTGCCATTTTGATAAAAGCCCAAACTTTTCTTAATTACATAATTACCCTCAATCAAATCCCACAAATCCCGTTTACCTTTTGAAATAATATCAAATCTCTTCATATTTTCCCGTTAAAACACTATCACCCCAAACCCACTATCAAATAAACTGCAAAACCTCCCACAACCACTCCCCGGAACGGCCGATTGAACGCGGAAAATTTCTCCACTGCCGTGAAACGACGACTACGTGCACTCCGAGCAAGCCGCCATAGGTACGTCTTCGCCGCTCGTTGCATCGCTATCGTCGATCGATTTGTTGATATGTTTTGGCTAAATCAACTATCACGTTTGCATAATTGCAGATCTGTTATAATCGTATACCAAATTCGAGCAATCAATCGTTGATATTTCAACAATTGATGGGCAGGACAACCACCAAAAAAGGTAACCCATTACTATGTTTATGTTTAACTGCGAAGTGATAGTCTATTTGAGATTTTTTTGTGGATAATCTGTATATATTTGCTTATCTGACACACTCAGTAAAATGTTGCAGTCATCGAAGCATCGAAAATGGCAGACGACATTATGCTGCTAAACGCGGGTGAGCAATTGATATCCCGTATTGATAAATATCAGAAAATTGTATAATCGAGTAAAACGTCAATAATCGGATATGTGTTTTAGATAGCGTGTTGTTTGTCCGTAGTGTAATTAATCTCATGGGTTTATTCATGTTATAGATTGTAGTTAAATCGATGAATGTGATAGTTGGTTAATGAAGTTCCATAGTACATTAAGGTATTAGCAGTCGGATCTGTGTTTTAGATAGCGTGCTGTTTCCGGTAGTGTAATTACTCTCATGGGTTTATTCATATTATACATTGTGATTAAATCCAATATATGTGATAGTTGGTTAATGAAGACCGGTAGTATATTAGGATATTAATAGTCGGTTCTGTGTCTTAGATATCGTGGTGTTTGTCCGTAGTATAATTAATCTCATGGATATTTTGATGTTTTACATTTTGTCAAGATACTATTGTGTATGTGATGTTTGGTTGATAAATCTGATAGTATATTATAATAGTCTGACAGCATGCTGTGTTAATTCGTTGTTACAATGAGATGTTATTTAGAAGAAATTCAGAACAAGTTGTTATGAATTGAGATAGTATGCTAATATAACGGTGTGTTCTTCTGAATCTATATATTAATTGTAGAACCAGTATTAATATACCATTACTTTAAAATGAATTGTTGGTCGCTTAACTACACTGCATTTTTAGTTATGCATGCTTGTGTAGTTATGTGTATGCCGTGAAAATGTATGCCTATGATATGTTTCATATTTGTTGCGTATTTTATGTTTCTCATAATTACACAATTTTATGTGCTTTACAGCCGAATCAAACCTAATGGCTCAGAAAGAACTAGACCAAGGCAGCTGGACCCGACAATTCCGATCCAGCCTACACTCAACAGTAGACTTCTTCGCAAATGTCAGTCTGCGAAAAGCGCACTACAAATGCCTCAAAAGAACGCCATTCTACCGGCTAATCTTACCGTTTGCCAAGCATGAAATATCCATCTCGCAAGTCACATGGACACAAATAGGCACAGTCCTCATATTGAAAACATACAACAAAGAAGACAGAGTGTTCAAGATTGGAGGAAGAGAATTGCATGTCACAGATGAGGATTGCAATCTGATATTCAGCATCAAATCAGGTGAACAAAGCATAAGTATTCGCAGAACCACCAAACCAGAATTTGGTCTAACCAATCGTAAATTTAGAGACGTATAAAAAATACGATTGGGGATGTTGAAGCCTAAGATGATGGAATACATTGACAGTAGGGATGACGAGGATGTCGAAGATGTGGTTCGTATAATCATACTCCATGTACTTACATCCTGTTTTTTTGTAACTTCCGGAGACCAAGTCAGCTGGTGGATGGTACAGCTGTGTGATGAACTGTACAAACTCAGTGATTACAATTGGGCAGGTTACATCGTCGAATTCCTGATGAAATATGTGCAGGAAACAGAACCATCATTAGTCCGTGGATGCACAACACTATTGTTGGTATGTTTGCATAGTTATATATACCTTAACTCGTGATCAACTTTGCATAATAGTATTTTTGTTAGTGCACACAGTTAACATGCATTTGTAATATGCAAGCTCGTATATTGATTTGAGACATAGTGTACATTATATCCATATAGTATAGTACTGTAACCTAATAGTATATTTAGTTTGTTTAGATAGTATATTTATATTGTCTTCATATGATATTTATAATATTTTAATAGTATATTAATATCTAACATGCAGTCCATTTATAACACTAGATTGTTTCTGCAGTTCTGGATGTGTGAGAGGATAAATATCATTGAACCAATCATCGCTGATGCTTTCCCAAGGTTCCAGAAGTGGAATTTGAAAACACTGGGGACAGCGCTGGAGTATAAAGCCATCAGAGACATCCACAACGATGAAGTGAACGAGTCAGCACTCACTCAGACAGAAGAAGAAACTGCGTTCTTCAGCAAGGACACATCTGCTGCAGAAAGAGGCAGTAAAAGGAAAAGAACAATTAAAAATAAGGAGCACAAGAAAGGCAAAACAGATGACACATGCACCAGTTCTGAAACAGGAGACACTGATCAGAATATCAATGTCCCAGAAAAATTCATGACTAAATTACGTGAGAAGTCGTCAGAAAATCGCCGTCTTTCCAAGCTAGCACTTCAGTACGAGACTAAATCCCATATACTGAGAGAGAAGAACGAACATCTGGAATACCTCTTGGCCAAATACGCACCAGCTGCAGAATCGAGTCGTGGGGGATCGGCCCAACCCATAGACCATACAACAGAAGCAAAGTTAGCTGCCGAAACATTACGTTGCGCCGCACTCGAAGAACAGCTGCTACTTATGAAACAGTCATACGATGACTTGGAAGCAACAACAGCACTGTTGAAGCTACATGTAGAGGCCCTGACCGCTGACAACAACAGCCGCAAGAAGTCCAAAACATGAATTCAGAACTCCGGTGACGAACCTGATACCAAATTGCACGAATCAGCTGGCAAGGCAACCACTTCCATGGTGACAGGCTCAACTCCAAAAACTCCCACGGAAGACAGTATGCCATCTTTCCGATTGTTTTCACAAACGCAGCCTGACCCTAATGAAACAGATGCAGAGCGCGATGATCTTTTACCTCTGACGTACGTTGATGAGACCGAGATACAACTCGTTGATCTCATTACTGATGTAACGTTGCTGAAAGACATCAATAAGGAGAAGAGTCAGACGATACTCCACCAAAACGAATTAATGAAACAGCTGAAGCACACAATATCTAGTACCAAAAAGACTAGCAATTGTCCTCAAATTTCAGTTGAACAAATGAATGTATCCTTCGAGATTGATGGGGGGATCATGGACACCAACAGCGAAGGTCATGAGGGCTCAGTGAACATATCTGCTGACACATTGATCTTACCGCATGCCAACACGGAACATGCCGAAAGCATCGAAAAAATACTACCCATATCTGATAGAACACGGTCCAAGCGTCCTGCGGTAACACCAAGGTTGTAAGGAAGTACAGGAAATTCAAAAACTATCGCAACATGTCGGAGAGTAACAGGTCTCTACTGGACATCACAGTGGAGGCTGTTGCAAACAAAGAATAGTAAGTTTCAACAAAAATCCTTTCGCCATATTTTGTTTAATACTAATAAAATTAATTTGCCCCCAACCAAACATTTTATTTACCCTAATTTGCCCGCAGCACCAAAGTTTGGACAAGCCCAGATGGCAGAAAATTTGTGTGTGTCAAGGATTTGGTGTAGAGCATTACGCACAGAGAATTATCCTCGCTTGTAAGTCTACATATACTCATTGCTCCTTTTTTTTCTGATATTGCACTCATGCAAAACATAGATATACATTAATGGCAATACTTCTACAGACAATTGACGCATATTGTGAGATCTTAATGATAAGACAGTCCATGAAAGAATTCAACAAGACGTAGTACTCTGAGTTGGAGGGAACGAGCTATGTTTTTCCATGCATGCTGCTGGTAAGTGAATAATAGTAGGTATTACATTCTCGCACTGATGACCTCCTGAAACTAATGTAATCACATTGATTCTGAGCAGAGTGCAACAATGAACCCAAAAAGCACCGACAGGTCCTTCCATCCTCCTGCAAACATAACTGCATATCGCTATCTATTGTTCCCGCTCCATTCTGATAGAAATCCCAACAAAGTGGCAGACCACTTCACCCTCGTTGTTTTCGATCGGTTAGAGGAGAGCTGGAAGTTCTACAACTCGTTGTTGCCAAGGGAGAATATAACAGACAAGTACTTGGTCGATGCACATGATATGGTAAGACTCTTGACCAACACAACAGCTTCAAATAAAAATCATACATATCTAATAACATTTGCCTTGCTACCATGACAACAGAAAACAACAATGCAAGCTACTGCAAGTAAATACAACATCGACATCAATTTCGATTTTGACATTGAAGTCGTCAAGGATTGCCCATAACAAACCAATGGCCGCGACAAGCAGCATGTGCGCATGGAAACCCATTAATTTGCCACAGCCTACAAGAGCATGTCCTTTCTCGAAGATCAACAACAGCGTTTGGCGACGAAAAAACTTCGAACACGTGCATAGACGATCTTTTTGTTAGAGTAGGTGACCGGCAAGCCAACTTGTGGCTGTGGTCTTTCTCTTTTCTTTGTAATAAAACAATCGTTTTTCGTTCGTAATAATAAAATATCTTATTTGGCATTCTATATCTGTTATCCCATGCAAGCAGCATAGATATAGTCCTAACGAGTTACTCTATTACTGTGAGTTGATCTAGTAGAATCGTGAGATAACTCAGCAATGTAATGTAACTGTTAAACCTTGTTCCTAGTCGATGGGTTACGCCAATAATGAGGATACCGGCCTTTCCCTTTTGAGACTAGCACTTAGAGTATGTGTACTGCGTCTCATCAGTCCTCGGTGTTGTGACATCGGCATACTTGAGTGGGTGCTCATACTGGATGAGTTCACTGAACTCCCTCGCCCTAGAAATCTATAAGTGGTTCTCATTCATCGAGTAATAGGTTTCTAAGATATAGTTGTACACCATTAGTCCTTAAGACCCAGACATCACCGTGACTTCACTAGAGGACCGATTGTATCGTGACCTGTCCCTGAGTCCCACCGCGGACCGCTCCAAGGGCCAACGTTCGTGCAATCCGAAATCTAGTGTGAAGTCTGTGTATTGTAGTAGGGGATTCGAGCGCTTGAGTAGTCATGGATGTCCTGTGTGTTCTGACAGGTTTATAATCACATGGAATCTCTGGCCAGAGTTGATAGTGGAGTGATAGGGAAATGTGTTCCCTAAGTCGCACACGAACGGATTATAATACCTAGAACGTTCGCACGGTTATTGAACTTTATAAGAGGTCTCGGTGAACCAATGCCTCTAGTTCAATCGGGACATGTGCTACGAAGGGATCGTACTGTACGCTAACTATATCATAAGGTTCTTGCAGGCACTTCATTTGTATCTAGGGAATCATGATGCGTAGTTGCTAGACGCCAATCTTGATTCGATGGGCACCGATTTGATCGGGATTAGGTAAAATGAGTTTTACTCTAATCGGGACTCTTGGGAGGAGTTCGTATAAGAACAATGTGTTGTTCGAATCACAAAGAGTTGTGAGCCCACGGCTAGCATACACCTGAACCATTGAGGGTCACACTTCTCGTGTAACATGGATCCTTGATAACAATGAGCATAGATTAATATGTTAATCTTTGCAAAGTTGGAAGTCAATATGATTGAGTCCAAGATTCGTGATTGTGGATTACGAGTCGGAATAAACGTAGAGAAAGAGAAATGCGGAATTTAGTGAACTTTCTAAATTGGGAAGTTTCCCGATTTAGCAAGTCCACTGAATTGGAAGTTTCCAATTTTGGAAATTGGAAATTTCGAAGAGGCACTCGTATCGACGAGGACTTTGAGCTCGTCACAAATATAATTTTGTTATAATTTTGTGGACGATCGTTTATTAGAAACGAGGCCGTAAAGGGAATGGACTTAATGCATCAGTGGGTCAAGCCCAATGACTTAAGCCCGCTAGGGTTGAAAACCCTAGATATAAATAGACCTCAAAAGGAGTTTTGAGATCAGATTTTTCAGCACAAAACCCTAGCCGCTCAGCCCCCCCTCTCGGCCGCTGCATCTCCGCCGCGCCACCGCCGTCCGTCGCCGGAATCCGCCGGTTTTTCCCTCTCCTTTCTCTATCGTATTCCCTTGTTATCTAACCCCTTTGTATCTAGTGCTACAGTAGGGGGAGATCCGTTTATTCGAGGTGAGACCTAATTGGAGAGGAGCTGCTGCCCCGACGGAATCGCCGCATCGCCGCTGCACCGCCGCACGCGCCGCTGCACCGCCCACGCGCCGCCGCCGTCGTCACGCACGCGCCGCCGTCGCTCCACCTTCGGTCCAGCTGCCGTTTGGTGGTGTTCCTGCAGCCCCTAGGAGTGGTATATAGCAGCTTGTACGTGACTCGTTCTGAGATTTCGATTCGTCGAAATCGCACGCTACAAGAGGTAAATGAATCGAAACTTTCGTAAACTTATTCGAGCATGTTTGTATGAATTATGATTTACGATTATGAGTAATATGTGATTACATGTTTCGATTTCATTAAATGATGAATAAGCATGTTTCGTGATTTTCGGTTTTATGTATTTTTCAATTAAATCGAAAATTACCATATGTATGGCGGAAGCGTTAAGGTACGTTGACTATATGATTAGTTTTGCATGTAATCGAAACTAGTTCGATATAAAAATTTTAAATTCCGCTGCGTATACATGCACGATCCCCAACAGTGGTATCAGAGCCACGGGTTAATCGTTTATTTGTCAACGTGTTTATCGTTTTCGAAAGCATGCTTCGATTTGTTGAATTGTTGAATTTTTGGTGTTATCAAATTGGGTGTTTAATATTAATTAAATATTTTGAATATTTCAGAAAATATAAAATTTTTAAAAACTCGTTTTTCTGCTGTTTTTCCCCAGCTGACCGGACCGGTCCGGTCAGCACAAACAAAAAAAAAAAAAAAGAACAAAAAAAAATTATTTGATTTTCTGAGAATTAATATTAAAATTAATTGATTCTTAATTTTTGAAATTATTTATCAATTAAACCCAATTAGATAATTGATCCATTAATTTAATTTGAATTCAAAGAATAGTGTTGGATTAATTATTTAATTTAATCGTTAAATTAGTTTAATTAATGGAACACAAATTGGATGGCAAATAATTAATGGGCTTCATTCTTATTTGAATGATTTATGAATGAAGGAGGTCCGTTAATTATACTTGCAATTTATCGTATTAATTAATTAATTCATGAGATGAATAATTGTGATTAAGTACGATGATGATCGTATGTTTCTCTTAGGATCAATATGCGTTTCCACATACCTAGAGAACATAGTTGTAGGAATCACAAACGATCATAACCTAAAACTTCCGATGAGCTAATAAGATTTAAAAACAAAATCCCTCATTCTTAATCAAGAATAATTATCAAGCTATAAAGAAAAACCAAATTGTTGAATTTTTCTTTCCTTCTACCAACAATTAAATTATGTGTAGCCTCTTATAATAGTGCAGTAAGCCGCGTTAGCGGGGAGTGCTATTGTGGGATAAGCTGTAATTTAATTGACATTAGATGGAGATACGGTCATAGATAAAATTATATTGGATTAATGTGGTCGGCTAGATTAACTAGGGATTGCATTAGTTTGATATAGTTGGATCTATGACATCTCATATTGGTAGGCTAGACTTGACACACGAAGATTTTGATATTCGCTAGATTAACTTAGGTCATTATCAAGTGTGAGGTAAATCGATCTTTAGGGTCACATAGTGATGTGATTGATAGTACTCTACCTTTAGGCTTATGTAATCGGGATAGATTAACTACGGGTTACATTAGCGCTATTGGACCTAAAGCCCATTAAAGAAAAATAAGTTTTCTCGATTGTCTGCTAGAGGGTGGTGGAATTCGATAAAATTAGTGGGAGAACAATTAAAACATAAAAGTCCAAAATTTTAATTGTAACGATTATTACGAACAAAACTCTAATCATTGTCTTCTTAAAATTTTCTCAGCAACAATGTCCAAACATCCCCTTTCCTCAATCCTCGACCAAAACAAACTCACCGGTCCAAACTATTTGGATTGGCTTCGCAATCTGAAACTTGTGCTCCAAGTCGAGGAGCGTCTCTATGTGCTCAATGAACGTCCCCCCGCTGCTCTTCCTGCGACTGCTACTGCTGACGAGACTGCCACTTTCGAGGCATGGAAGAAGGATGACCTCCATGCGAGGTGCTACATGCTAGCATCCATGGTGCCAGAGCTCGCGAGGAAGTATGAGTCTCACGTGCATGCTTATGATATCAAGCACCATCTTGAAAGCATGTACAGTGAGAATACTAGGGCATCGAGGTACTCAGCTACCAAGGAGTTGATCACCATGAGGCTGCGTGGAGGGGCTTCGGTCCACGAGCACGGTCTCAAGATGATCACTCTCCTTGAGAAGTTGGTGAACCTTGATGTCACCCTCCCAGCCGAGCTCTCGGTGGATTTGATCCTACTGTCCCTTCCTAGTTCTTATGAATCGTTCATAGTGAACTTCAACATGAACAAGCTCGATCCACCATTGGATGAGTTGTTGAACATGTTGGTCAGCTATGAGTCCACAATCAAGAAGGAGAAATCTGTTCTCCTAGTTGCTCCTTCTGCAAAGAAAGGTTCTTTCCAGAAGAAAAGGAAAGAAAGGAGTTTCGGCCCGAGCAAGAAACTTGAGAAGGGCGAGTCGAGCGGAGTGAAGAATGACAAGGTCACCAAGCAAGTTGATGACGCTTGCCATCATTGTGGAAAGAAGGGCCATTGGCGACGCAACTGCAAGGCTTACCTCGATCAGAAACGTTCTGAAAAGGGTACGTATTTAGTTGAAGTTAACTTGTCCGTTAAATCTTCTGCTTGGGTATTGGATACTGGTTGTGGCTCACATCTTTGTAATGATTTGCAGCTCATGACAAGAAGTAGGAAGCTTAATGTGGGTGAGACCTACCTAAGAATGGGCAACGGAGCAAGAGTTGCTGCTGAAGCCATTGGGACAATTTATCTTTCTGTTTTGGATTCTAGTTTTTCCATTGTTTTGAACAATTGTTTATTTGTTCCGTCACTTATTCGAAACCTTATTTCTATTCCTGTTTTGGATAATGACGGTTTTACTTTTGTTTTTGGAAATTCGATTTGCATTATACAAAAGGAACAAAATATGATTTGTAAGGGACAACTTATAAACAACTTATATGAACTGAATCCAAGTGAAATACCTATTAACATTATATCAGCAAAACGAAAAGATATAAGTCTTAACCCCGCACAACTTTGGCACGCTCGACTAGGTCACATTTCCTTGAGAAGGATGAACGAGTTTGTTAGTGAAGGAATGTTCTCCTTGGAGGACGTTAAATCACTTCAAACTTGTGTATCCTGCCTTAAAGGAAAAATGACCAAGACTCCCTTCAAAGGGAAGATGGAGCGGGCCGAGGGTCTTTTGGATTTGATTCATTCAGACGTGTGTGGTCCACTAAGCGTTAGTGCTAGGGGTGGTTTTAACTACTTCGTTACCTTTACCGATGATTATTCTAGGTATGGTTTCGTGTACTTAATGAAGTATAAGTCTGAAACTTTTGAAAGGTTCAAATATTTTAGACACCAAGTAGAAAACCAACTCGGTAGACGTATTAAGAAACTACGATCCGATCGTGGTGGCGAATACTTAAGTACTGAGTTTATAGACTATCTTAAAGAGAATGGGATTCTGTCTCAATGGACTCCTCCTGGAACTCCTCAACTTAATGGAGTTTCCGAACGTCGGAATCGAACACTGTTAGACATGGTTCGATCTATGATGGGGTTCACCGAGCTACCGGCATACCTGTGGGGTCATGCACTCCTAACTGCCGTGTATTTGCTGAATAGGGTTAATACCAAAGCAGTTAACTCCACACATTATGAACTTTGGCACTCCAAGAAACCCATGTTTAAACATATTAGGATATGGGGTTGTCCCGCTTACGTGAAGCGGCTAGTGGGAGATAAGTTGGATACAAAATCCGACCTATGCTATTTTGTGGGGTATCCCGAGGATTCCATGGGATACGAATTCTACTATGTTTCCGAGGCAAAGGTGTTCGTCTCGAGAAATGCCGTGTTCCTTGAGAAGGAATTTCAATCGGATAGAAAGGGCAGTGTAGTTGATCTCGAAGAAGTTCGAGAACCACAATCTGAAGTTCAAGCACAACAATCAGATAATGAACCAATTCAACAAACCACTAACATACCTCCTGAACCGTCGCTGCGTAGATCCGAAAGAGTTCGGAGAGCGCCCGATAGGTTATTCCTCGTTGATGAAGTTGACCAAGGATGTGATCCTAGAACTTTCAACGAAGCTGTATCGGATACAGACAAGGGACATTGGCTAAATGCCATGAAATCCGAAATGGACTCTATGTACTCCAACAAGGTATGGACCTTGGTAGATCCACCCGAGGGAATCGTTCCCATAGGCTGCAAGTGGATCTATAAGAAGAAAATTGGAGTAGATGGAAAGGTATCGACCTACAAGGCTAGATTGGTAGCGAAGGGTTATACTCAAAAGCAAGGAGTTGACTATGAGGAAACCTTCTCTCCAGTTGCTATGCTTAAGTCCATTAGGATTTTGCTGGCCATCTCTGCGTGGTATGACTACGAGATATGGCAAATGGATGTGAAGACCGCTTTTCTTAATGGGGACATTGAGGAAGAAATATACATGGCGCAGCCGGAAGGCTTCATATCTTCTGGAGATGAGCAAAAGGTTTGCAAACTCCAGCGATCCATTTATGGATTGAAACAAGCATCCCGTAGTTGGAACAAAAGGTTCGACACAACTATCAAAGAGTTTGAATTTGTGAAAAACCCGGATGAACCTTGTGTCTACAAGAAGGTTAGTGGGAGTGCAGTGACTTTTCTTGTACTTTATGTTGATGACATACTACTCATTGGGAATGATGTAGGGATGTTGCAGTCGACTAAAGTATGGTTATCCACACGTTTCTCGATGAAGGATTTGGGAGAAGCATCCTACGTATTGGGAATACGGATCTATAGAGATAGATCGAGGAGATTGCTTGGCTTGTCCCAATCCATGTACATAGACACCGTTCTTAAACGGTTTAGCATGGAAGAATCCAAGAAGGGATTCTTGCCAATGTCCCATGGGGTTCGTCTCCCGAAATCCATGCGTCCTCAAACGCAAATGGAAATCGAGGAGATGAAAAGGACACCTTATGCATCCGCTATAGGAAGCATAATGTATGGCATGCTGTGTACACGACCTGATATTGCATATGCTGTGAGCGTCACGAGCAGATATCAGTCCGACCCCGGCCCAGCCCATTGGAAGGCTGTGAAGGACATTCTCAAGTACTTGCGAAGAACTCGAGATTTGTTTTTGGTCTATGGGGATACCGAGTTGAAAATAGAAGGCTTCACGGATTCTAGTTTTCAATCGGACGTGGATGACTCGAAGTCAAACTCGGGTTATATATTCAAAGTCAACGGAGGTGCCGTGTGTTGGAAGAGTTCCAAACAAGGCACGACGGCTGATTCCACCACCGAGGCTGAATATATTGCAGCATCAGATGCTTCAAAGGAAGGGTCATGGATTAGGAAATTCATCCAAGAGTTGGGTGTATTTCCGAACGCTAACGATCCAGTACGGCTGTACTGCGATAACAACGGAGCCGTAGCACAAGCTAAGGAACCAAGAGCTCATCAGAAGTCGAAGCACGTGTTGAGAAAATACCATGTGATCCGAGAGATCATAGAGAGAGGTGAAGTCAAGCTAGACAGAGTCACCTCGGAGGACAATATTGCAGATCCCTTCACCAAGCCATTGTCAGGATCAGTCCACGAGAAACATCGAGAGTCGATGGGACTTAGATTTATGAGTAGTTGGCTTTAGGTCAAGTGGGAGATTGTTAGAGTAGGTGACCGGCAAGCCAACTTGTGGCTGTGGTCTTTCTCTTTTCTTTGTAATAAAACAATCGTTTTTCGTTCGTAATAATAAAATATCTTATTTGGCATTCTATATCTGTTATCCCATGCAAGCAGCATAGATATAGTCCTAACGAGTTACTCTATTACTGTGAGTTGATCTAGTAGAATCGTGAGATAACTCAGCAATGTAATGTAACTGTTAAACCTTGTTCCTAGTCGATGGGTTACGCCAATAATGAGGATACCGGCCTTTCCCTTTTGAGACTAGCACTTAGAGTATGTGTACTGCGTCTCATCAGTCCTCGGTGTTGTGACATCGGCATACTTGAGTGGGTGCTCATACTGGATGAGTTCACTGAACTCCCTCGCCCTAGAAATCTATAAGTGGTTCTCATTCATCGAGTAATAGGTTTCTAAGATATAGTTGTACACCATTAGTCCTTAAGACCCAGACATCACCGTGACTTCACTAGAGGACCGATTGTATCGTGACCTGTCCCTGAGTCCCACCGCGGACCGCTCCAAGGGCCAACGTTCGTGCAATCCGAAATCTAGTGTGAAGTCTGTGTATTGTAGTAGGGGATTCGAGCGCTTGAGTAGTCATGGATGTCCTGTGTGTTCTGACGGTTTATAATCCATGGAATCTCTGGCCAGAGTTGATAGTGGGGTGATTAGGGAAATGTGTTTCCCTAAGTCGCACACGAACGGATTTATAATACCTAGAACGTTCGCACGGTTATTGAACTTTATAAGAGGTCTCGGTGAACCAATGCCTCTAGTTCAATCGGGACATGTGCTACGAAGGGATCGTACTGTACGCTAACTATATCATAAGGTTCTTGCAGGCACTTCATTTGTATCTAGGGAATCATGATGCGTAGTTGCTAGACGCCAATCTTGATTCGTTGGGCACCGATTTGATCGGGATTAGGTAAAATGAGTTTTACTCTAATCGGGACTCTTGGGAGGAGTTCGTATAAGAACAATGTGTTGTTCGAATCACAAAGAGTTGTGAGCCCACGGCTAGCATACACCTGAACCATTGAGGGTCACACTTCTCGTGTAACATGGATCCTTGATAACAATGAGCATAGATTAATATGTTAATCTTTGCAAAGTTGGAAGTCAATATGATTGAGTCCAAGATTCGTGATTGTGGATTACGAGTCGGAATAAACGTAGAGAAAGAGAAATGCGGAATTTAGTGAACTTTCTAAATTGGGAAGTTTCCCGATTTAGCAAGTCCACTGAATTGGAAGTTTCCAATTTTGGAAATTGGAAATTTCGAAGAGGCACTCGTATCGACGAGGACTTTGAGCTCGTCACAAATATAATTTTGTTATAATTTTGTGGACGATCGTTTATTAGAAACGAGGCCGTAAAGGGAATGGACTTAATGCATCAGTGGGTCAAGCCCAATGACTTAAGCCCGCTAGGGTTGAAAACCCTAGATATAAATAGACCTCAAAAGGAGTTTTGAGATCAGATTTTTCAGCACAAAACCCTAGCCGCTCAGCCCCCCCTCTCGGCCGCTGCATCTCCGCCGCGCCACCGCCGTCCGTCGCCGGAATCCGCCGGTTTTTCCCTCTCCTTTCTCTATCGTATTCCCTTGTTATCTAACCCCTTTGTATCTAGTGCTACAGTAGGGGGAGATCCGTTTATTCGAGGTGAGACCTAATTGGAGAGGAGCTGCTGCCCCGACGGAATCGCCGCATCGCCGCTGCACCGCCGCACGCGCCGCTGCACCGCCCACGCGCCGCCGCCGTCGTCACGCACGCGCCGCCGTCGCTCCACCTTCGGTCCAGCTGCCGTTTGGTGGTGTTCCTGCAGCCCCTAGGAGTGGTATATAGCAGCTTGTACGTGACTCGTTCTGAGATTTCGATTCGTCGAAATCGCACGCTACAAGAGGTAAATGAATCGAAACTTTCGTAAACTTATTCGAGCATGTTTGTATGAATTATGATTTACGATTATGAGTAATATGTGATTACATGTTTCGATTTCATTAAATGATGAATAAGCATGTTTCGTGATTTTCGGTTTTATGTATTTTTCAATTAAATCGAATATTACCATATGTATGGCGGAAGCGTTAAGGTACGTTGACTATATGATTAGTTTTGCATGTAATCGAAACTAGTTCGATATAAAATTTTTAAATTCCGCTGCGTATACATGCACGATCCCCAACACTTTTGCATATCCATGAACGACCCTTGTCAACAGCCTCCTTCAATCTCTTCTCAGTCTTTTCACACAGCACAGTAGTCCATCTATTGCCATCATATAGTCGGTTACAGATTTGCGTCATTAGCAACAACCTTATGCCATCAATCAGACTAGTTATCGGCAAGTGACGTTGTTTCTTTATTTGATGATTCCACGACTCACATCCATTAGAAGTCATCTGTCCGTACCTATGACCCTTGCAGTAAACGTTGGACCACTTCTCTTTTGGAAGATCATCTAAGAAATTGCAAACTTTCGTCCCACCCGTAGTCTTCAGTTTTTCAAGACATTGATCAAATTCTTCCTTAGTTGTCGCATAAGCACACGCCGCAAATTGTTGCACCACCGTCTCACGAAAGCCAGCTGGAACACCCCTGAACCTGTATTTCAAATTGTTCTGCAAATGTTTGTAACAATATGTGTGCAAACAGTCAGGAAAAATGTTCCTAACACCCTCGATGATACCGTGGTTTCGATCCGAGACAAAATTGAGCGTCCTATCGTTTCCAATAGCATCCCTAAAATGACTCAAGAACCAAGCCCAATTCGAATCAGTCTCCTCACTTACAATTGCAAATGCAATAGGGAACAAACCTGCACATATACGAAGTTAACCAAAATCACTACAACATTTTTTAACTGTTTTAGTAATCTGAACCGTTCAAGTTACTAATAACTCAAATGTACTATCATATGACATTTAATTAACTATGGCATAACTGTTAATAAACTATTAAACACAAATGCAGTAATATCATTACCTTCATCAGCATCTTTACCCACTGCACTAAGCAACACTCCCTTGTATCTACCTTTCAAAAAAGTGCCGTCCAACATGACAACAGGACGACAAAACTTAAATCCATCTAAACACGCTGCAAATGCAAAAAAACACCGTCGGAAAATATGCTTCTCCGCCTCGACATCAAGATGAAATATACTACCAAGATTTGTCTTCCCCGCTTCATCAAAATAAGATGGAAGGTACGAATATGAAGAAGTCTCATCCCCAAATATCCTTCTTCTTCCCGCATCAGTAGCCCTCCACGCAACCCAATAGCTTATGTCAACACCAAATTTATCCTTCACTTGGTTCTGAATTTCTCCTGGTGTTATAGCCGGCATTGCACGAATATCATTTTCAATCAGGTCAAGAATGACAACTGAATTCAATCTTCGCTTACTAGCTGTTCCAAAAAACATTCCACATTGATGATGTTTGTTGAACGACCGAATATAGCAGTGATCATTTGATTTATCCACCGATGCATGTATCCTCCACGAACATTGGCTAGCATTTTTGAAACGACACACCGCTGTAACTCTCAATGTCTCATTCTTAACATACGTGAATTCGAATCCCATCTCAATAGAGTATTTGATAAGCGATTTCCTGAACTCACGAACACCGCATTCAAAAACCTGGCCTACATCCTTGATCAAATATGCCCAATCCGCACTCAACAATCTTCTGCCTTTCACCTTATCTCGCACTCCCTCTACATTGCCTTCATTAACAACCACACCTTCATCATACAACACCAATGGGAAGCCACCAACCTCCGCAGATAATACATTCGGTCGAGGCAACCCTACTGGTTTTCCATCAATGTTAATATCAATACAATCCAACGAGAGGTCTGCCAACATTTCAAACATCGAAATCATGTCCTCATCGTCAGCCAAGATACATTCACCAACGCATTCCAGCCTATATGTCATGCTTATATCCCACCCATCGAGTTGTGGCCACTTTGAAATAACAAATGCCACCAATGAACCGCGAGTAAACCCATTCGAACACCTCTTTATGGCAACCAACCCACCAAATCTCAACAAGATCCGTACAAAATTCGCCATCGATAAAAACCTAGAATCATGGTACGACATTAAAATTGCAGAATACTCAAAATATATTAATATGATCAAAAATAAACTTAAAATGCAAAATTCATACGATATGCCAAAAAAATACTACGAAATATATTTTAATGTACTACCCAGCGTCCTAAAATCCGCTGTTATAAACATATAAACCAACTATCGACCGGGATCAGATTCATTAACTCCACGACAGCGGACAGTTATTTCAATTAATGCGTAAACCAACTACGATGTTCTTATAAAACAACTCTGGTCCGATATGCGTGAACCATCCTCATCTAACTCTGTCAATCCTCTTCCAAACAAACATCATCCGCCAAAAATAACGATGTATATATGACAGAATAATTTTGTTAAACCACGTTCTACTTAATAGAATCAAGTATCAACACAAAATCTTAAAAATTTCTAACCACCATAGTCGACATTCCTAGACATTGAACGAAAAATAAAAACGAATAACGCATTCATACCCGGTTAACAACGTTCAACAACGAACGCTCGAATTTGATCCTATTTCAACAACGGTGCAGAAATCTTCAAAAGACGATACAAAACCGCTAGAACGATGAAAAGAACCTTCGAAAAATATTGTACACGATTTGATATAACGGCCGATCATCTCACGTAATTTTATTCCGTGATTTTAGGCAACGTATCAGCAAATCTCAAATCACGTATTAAAGGAAATAAATGCCGTTTTAAAATAAAACAGGGGTATTAAAGGCAAATTATATAATATATTTTGCCAAGTTGGCAAAATTGGGTCTATCTCAAAAAGGGAAAAAAAATTGGATCCACCTCATTAGAAAATATGAACAAGGGGGTTATCCCTAATAAACCCATGATTTAATGAAGGAGTTGGGTGGTTATGTTAGGAAACCCACAAACATATTGGGGATTCCTATCAAAACCACTATTGTGCATTTTATGTTGCCTCATTAAAACCTTTCTGAGTAATAAAACCTAGTGGAACAAAACAACATCGATTAGAAAAAAAAGTATAACGCACAATCTTTCCAATCCACATGTGTTCCATCGTTAAGATCTGGACGGGTAACCAAAAATTCAGTGGGAAAATAAATCTCGAGCAAAGGAAAAAAAGTACAACAGGACCATCTAAGTATGTTCTAGAAACTGAGTACCTACAGGGTACTCCCCCTCAAATTAACTCCCCGTGTGTCTATAAGGGAACGAGCTCGGCTAATCTACGCATGCCAATAGCCTTAACATGCTTTTCAAAAATGACTTTAGGTAATGACTCAGTAAATAAATCAATGCAATTATCCCGACTTCTGATCTGGTGGATCATTATTTGTTTAAACTCTTGTTGTCGTTGATTAAAGAAAAACTTTGTAGCTGTATGCTTGGTGTTGTCGTCTTTAATGAAGCCAGCCTTCATTTGTTTAATACACGCTGCATTATCCTCGAATATGATTAGGATCTTCTGTGGTAGCTGTTGAGTGTAGATTTTACACTCAATACGTTTATTTTACGTGGATCTTTTGTTTAGATTTAATTATATATATCTACTTTAATTTATTGATTTTGTGTTTTATAGGTAAAAAACAAGACTTAAGTGTCATGAAAGAAAAATGTTCAAAAAGAAAGGAAAAAATTGCATATAAGGAAGTAAAATCAAAGTGGAACTCACTACATGCTCCACTATTTCGAGCATATCTCACTCGTAAAAACTCCAAATCACCTGATTCAAGTGGCATTGTAAAGCTAACTTAAAGGGCTACGATGCTTATTTCACGTAACATTCCAAAATTCGGACTCCAACATGGTCAAAAATCGGATTCCAAACCGACCGAAGTGCAGACAAAAGCTTCAGACAACGGTCCCAATTTTGTATTAAAATCTGGGACGACCGTCCCGTGATGCGAAACTGAAGTGCAAACTACAAAAATTGAGACGTGCATCCCAAAATGGCCTGAAATCTCAAACGGCCGTCTGAGACCCCGTTTCTGCACAATTTTGAAGTTTGTAGATTCAACGACAGGTTGCGAGATGTTAAGTATGATGGACGCTTCCCAAGGCTACCATTAGATCCCTCTAGATCGAGAGGATCACGCTAAGGTGAGCTTTATCATGCACGTCGACAGGGACCTACTGCTACAGAGTAATGCCCTTCGGCTTGAAGAATGTGGGCACAACTTATCAGCGATTGGTGGATCGGATGTTTCGAACCCAGTTAGGGAGAAACATGGAGATATATGTGGATGACATGCTTGTAAAAAGTAAGGAAGCGAACACACACCTGGAGGATCTCCAAGAAACTTTCCACACCTTGCGACAATACGGAATGAAGCTTAATTCAAATAAATGTGCCTTTGGAGTTAGGACAGACAAGTTTCTCGGTTATATGGTTACTGAAAGAGGAGTGGAGGTGAACACCGAGAAAGTGTAGGCCGTTATAGATATGAGGGCTCCAAGAAACATTAAAGAAGTTCAAACGCTGACATCCCATCGCTCGAGAGGGGCGCGAGCCGATAAAAAACCGAGAAGAGGCTTACACCCCTCGGACACCACCTTGGATGTCGGGGAATCTAGTAGAAAAGAGGTAGGGAAAACCTCAGGAAAAGGTGGCCGGACGAAGAAAAATCTCTGATGCCAATTCTGGACTTTATTTGATAATCCACTGAAAAGGCCCAGTTTGGGCCGAGAGGTCAAGTGAAAGAAACCTGAAGGGGAGTGATTGATAACAAAGACAAAGTGAAATAAATCACAGTGGGGCTAAGGCCTGCTTCGAGACAAATCATAAAAAAAGCGGACATAAACTTGATAGAATTGGGGAGAAATTGGTTAATGGGGACTTTATATTTATTTGCCACCTCGAGAAAGAAAGGGTGAATGGGTGAAACCAAGAGGAGGATGTAGGGAGTCTTGGAAGGAATCTGGGAGGGCTATATCATATAACACATCTAGACCCTGTCGCAGAAGCAGGTCGGCTATATCATATAACACATCTAGACCCTGTTGCAGAAACAGGTCGGCTATATCATCAGCAGTCAAAATTGATTTGACAGGAGTGGAGGGAATATGTAGGGTGTGTTCTCTCGATTTAGGTTCACGCAAGATCCCGCGACCTTTGGACAAGGGAACAGCGGGAGCCCCGCCAGTCTCCTTGGTCTTCCGAGAGGGAGCTTTACCCCGGACCTTCGAAGTCACCGTTTTCTTGCTTTTCTTCGGCACGGCAGCGCGTGGTAAGCAACCGCAGGGGCGGGGAGGTCTCTTCAGAAGAGGTCCGGCTATTCGCTTTTTTTC
>NW_012193446.1:73907-87699 GCF_000504015.1 Erythranthe guttata
ATATATATATATATATATATATATATATATATATATATATATATATATATATATATATATATATATATATATATAGTAATTTTACAAAATTAGCTTGTAACTCAGGTTGTAGAGAACTTCTAGTGCACATGATAGTTGCATTTTTTTTTTTCTTTTATTTCCATGCCTTGATAATGAAATAAATGAACATTTTGGTACTCATGCACCTTTAATTTATTCAGGACTCCCTTGACATTTTCATCAAAAAATTTCTCTAATTCTTTCCAAAATTCTCCTAAAATTTGCAAATGTCCTTTTAAATTCGAAGTTTTTAAGTAGTTTCATAATTTTATTTGTATACTATAAAAAAAAATCAGAAACCTTGCCCCCACAAGACTGTAAACATTATTAAATGTTATCTATATTTTTATACTACACTCAATTTGGAAAACCAACAAAATTCTTGGATTCGCCGATGATAACGGATGCACCTCATTAGAATAGAATGATAAATATTCAGAATCAATTTGTTTCAAAAGAAAGAATTAAGGGCTAATTAAGAATGTGATTACTAGATTTCCTGATAGCTGTCGTTGTCATTGAAAATCTAATTTCTTTGACCAAAAGTAATTTATATTATATGTTTGCTAGAAAGCTAGTTTGCTACTGTTGATAAAGTGTGATAACGTCCCTATTACTTATTAGTACTGTAGTTTTCATAGGTACCTAATTGCTACGAGTGTTGTCTTTTTTCTTGTTAATAGTCTGTGCTTTATGTTGCACATATTACCTTTTCCACCAAAAAAAGAGCATATGTTGTCTCACTAATTTGTGAACAAAGCCTTTGACCGAAAATCACGAGTTTACATCTGGACCTGTGCACCAATTTACATTACACAATGTGTATGTTTAAGCTAATTAGGGATGTGGCTTTACCAACTGGGCTTATTAAAATAAATTAATTGTATAATATTAATCTAATATTTGGGGGTGATATATGTGAACTTGCTTGGCCTTTTCTTTATTTAAGGATAAAGCTAGGGAGTGGCTTTAGACCTTATTATAAGGGGATTGAAAATTTTTGTTAATTGACTGGCCAAAATTGAGTTAAAACATAAAAAAAATTCGGGGTTCAGGGGCATTGCCCCGATTTTTGTTAGAATCTTTGATAAAAAAACTAGTTAAAATAAGTAAATATATATATTTTTTAATTAAAATTTATAAATTATCATATTATTATTTGATAATTTAGTAACAATTAGGAAAACAATATAAATTTTTATAACAATACGAAGAAGAAAAAGAAAACTTTGGGAGGGCAAAAGCACATATTTATATAATATTGTATATAAAATGTAATAAAACATTCAATTTTTTTTTTTGGGAGGGGCGGCTGCCCCCAACCCTCACATAGATACGTAGCTGGGCTTTAGCAAATGGGCCTACATATTAATTAGCATGCTGACTTTGGAAGAGTCACCCAGTTTGTTAGGGTAGGGGTGAGAGTTTTATACGGTTGCCCTGCATCGGTAATGTTATTGAAACTAAGAGGGTGTTTGGCTAAGCTTATTTTAAACAGCTGATAAGCTCTTACGTCTGATAAGATGTTTTTAGAGCTGATAAGCTGTTACATCTTATTTTTAAGATTTATTTTTAGAGTGTTTGGATAATGAGCTTATTTCGTATTTTTACTCATTAAAAGATCTTAAATAAAAAGGTGGTACTTTTTTAAAAAGATCTTATTTGCTCTCCAACAGCTTATTTTAAAAAAAATAAGATCTTTTTTTAAAAAAATTACCAAACACTTTGGAAGAGCTTATAAGCTCTAAAACATCTTATAAGCTCTTTTTAACATCTTATAAGCTTAGCCAAACACCCTCTAAACTTTGGCATTAACTAGTCATCCCTAGATATAAAAAATTCAATGTGATACTGTATCCTTATACTTGCACCAATAAAGACGAAATCTTCTCATCTCTTGGCTCGACAAGTATTTGATGATGGGATGTAAATTCATGGTGACTCAACGGTCCGTTAAAATAGCGGGCCGGACCTGATGTCACAAGAAATCAACCCTCATTGGAGTCGTAATACTTACAATGACTTTATGTTCACTACTAGTTAGATCAAAATAAATATTACTACTTAAAGTAATTCAAGACATAGATATGTGTAAAATGCCCAAATAGTATTTAAGGCATAAATACTCTTTAAAATATGTAATTCACTAAATATAAACTTTTTTTAAAATAAAATATTACTATAATAAATCTTATTAACATGAATTGTATAATCACAAAGGGCGAATGGCAAAAAGGCCCATCACATGGGACTTAAATGCATTTTGGTCCAAACAAAGACAGTCTCTCAATTAAACCCATCATCAAGGCTTTAGTCTAAAATACCCTCCATAATATAATTCTTATCAATTCCATCCATTATGCTCTAATTTTCTTAGTATTACACATTGACCCCGGATTTAAACAAATATATCACATTAACCCCCAATTTTTTTTTTCAGAAAATAATTTTTTTCTGCAATGTTTTTTTTCCGGTCAAATTCCGGCGTTGACTTTTTTTTTTTTTAAAAACTTTTTTTTTCCTGAATTTTTTTTTTCCGGCGTTGACTCTTTTTTTTTTCTCGAATTTTTTTTTTCTTAGAAAAAAAATATTTTAATTAATATTATTTTCTTGGCTACTAAATTACTGTCTCAGACAGTAATATTACTGTTTGTGACAGTAATATTATGAATATTATTTTCCCGAACAGTAATATTGTTAATATTATTGTCTAAGACAGTTAAATTACTGTTGGAGACAGTAATTTAGCAGCCAATGCACGAGGCAGTATTAATTGAAATAATCTTTTTTAAGAAAAAAAAAAATAAAAGAGTCAATTAACAGTTAAATTACGGTCTCCAACAGTCAAATAACTGGTGGAGACAGTAATTTAGCAACGAATACAGTAATATTAATTAAAAATATTTTTTTTAAGAATAAAAAAGTCAATTAACAGTTAAATTACTGTCTCCGACAGTTAAATAACTGTTGGAGACAGTCATTTAGCAACGAATACAGTAATATTATTTAAAATGTTTTTGAAGAAAAAAAAAAGTTAATTAACAGTTAAATTATTGTCTCCGACAGTTAAATAACTGCCGGAGACAGTAATTTAGCAGCCAAGACAGTAATATTAATTAAAATATTTTTTTAAGAAAAAACATAATTATAAAAAAAAAAGTCAACGGCGGAGACCCAGCAGTCAACGGCAGTTGACCGGCCGGAAAAAAATTTCTGGGAAAAAAAAAATTTCCAAAAAAAAAACAAGAAAAAAAAGTCAACGTCGGTCAACGGTGGTGGCGGGTCAAAATTGGGGTCAAAATTGAAATTAAGGTTAAAATTGGTTAATTGATGAAATTTGGCTAAATTGAGATGTAAATCATGAAATTGGAGTTGAATTGGGTTTCAATGAATTGAGAGTAATTTTGGTTTATATATAAAGGGATTTTCCTTATTTGCAAATAAGTTTTGAATGGACTGGATTTATTTGAAAAACAAAAAAGTTGGATGTCCCTCTTTTAATTAAATGCCCTGGTGATGAGCCTATTTGTCATTTACCCAATCACTAATTATTAACACGCTCAAAATAGTAGTGGCATGTCTAAAAATTACAATTAAATTTAAATAAGAATACGCAAGGTTGTAAAAATCGGTAATCGGGTCCGAGTCGGTCAGGCACCGACTCACGATTAATCGGTGCGGCGGTGATTAATCGGTGATAAATCGGAAATAAATCGGTTTTTAAAATTTAATATAATATATTTGTAGATATTATTTATAAACACTCAAAACATAGATAAAAAATATTTAAACATAGTTATATCTCCATCATGTATATATATTCTAAAACATAATAAAAGTTTAATAATAATAAGATCATAATACATAAATATCCTTATAAAATATAAATAAAAAGGCAATTTTTTTTGAATTTACATACATTCTTGGCATACATCATTAGTTCTTTAAAAATAATAATTAACATAAACAAAATAAAGCATAAACTCTTTTTTTTATTAAAATCCCAACTTTTATTTTGATTTATAAAAAAAAAAAAAAAAAAAAAACGGATTTTTGACCGATTTTTTGCCGATTTGACCGCCTCGGACCGCCTCAGACCGCCTCGGACCGCCTCACAGGCAAAAAACCGATTTTTCAAACCTTTACACTAAAATCGTAAAGGTTTTGGACCGCCTCCGCCTCGGCGACCGATTAATCGGCCGCCTCGGCCGATTTTTAGAACACTGAGAATACGTATATGGACGCTTTACAAATAAGCTCATCAATAGGTTGTTATTCATAAAAAGGGTCCAAATAATAATTTTTTTTATAAAAAAGTCCACACATGGTTCAGAAGTTTGTAAAAGACTAAACTAGCCCCTCATATTTTAATATGCTCCAATTTCATCCTTTAGTTTAATATAACTTCAATGTGAACTCAAATTTCACAAATTATTCGATTTTGGCTAAAAACACAATTTTATGAACAATTTCGTCCGTCACCGCCGTTGACCGCCGGTCTCCCGCACTGACTTTTTTTGTTCCTTCCTGGTTTTTCCGCCGGTCTCCGGCCTTGACTATTTCGATTTTTTTTCTTTTTTCCGTTTCTTCTTGATTTTTCCGCCACCGGTTTCCGGCGCCGTTGATTTTTTTGATTTTTTTTAATTAAATTTTTCTTTAATATCTTTTTGCCCCTCGTTTAAACAACAATATTACTGTGGTTGACAATAATATTAACAATATTATTGTTAAACACAGTAAAATTAACTATACTACAGTTTAACACAGTAATATTGCTATATTAATCTCTAGCACAATAATATTAACACAACAAAAGTCATTATTATTGTGAAATAGAGTACTATTAATATGTTGACCGTTCAACAAAGGTAAACATAATAAAAAGCCAAAAAAATTAATATTACTGTGGTTGACAGTAATACTACTGTAACAATAGTAATATTACCGTCAACCACAGTAATATTATTGTGTTTACAGTAATATTACAATTACAGACAATAATATTATTATGTTACTCCGTCAATAACTCAAACAAAACAAAAAACCCAAAAAAATAATAATATTGATGTGGCTGACCGTAATATTATTGTGTTTACATAATTTACTGTCAACGATAGTAAGATAATTACGTCGACTTGTCAACAAATCAAACAAAATTGAAAAAAAAAATAACCAACAAAAAAAATAATATTATCGTTGACTCTAATTGTACTGTCAACGGCAGTACAGTTGCATAAATATATTGTCAACGACAGTACAATTTAATGACAGTATAATTACGTTAATTTACTGTATGTGACAGTATAATCACTGTTAATGACAGCACAATTAATATCAACGTTTAGCGGCGGATGTAAAAAAAAAAACCACTAAAAATAGTCAACGCCGGAGAGCGGCAAAAAAAAAAAAAAAAACTGAAAAAGTCGAGCCAGAAACCGATGTTAAAAAAAAATCAAAATCGGATTTTGTGTCAAAATTGATTAAATTAGAAATTAGAATTGAGTGTAATGGTTGGGGGTAGTTTGTCATATACATTAATTTTTTCTTTATTTATAATACTATTAAGGGGGTGGGGCTTATTGGCGAAAATATATAATCCCTGAACCTAGAATAATAAAGATGGTTGGTCAGACACTTCAAAAACTCCTGTGTATATTGCATACTATCTTTTTTCTTTATATAAAAAAATTAATTAATAAAAATACAATTTAATTCATTTTAATAAAAATTCATTTTAATTATTTTATATGTATTAATAATATTTCACTATGGTAGAGCAATACCATGTTAATAGTATTGAGTATCACTGGCCCATACCAATAAACCATTTTGGTACGGTACAATAATTTACCAATACAAGAATTGGTAGGGCAATTCAGTGGCGAGGCTAGAAATTTTTGTGAGGGTGGACTTAAACATATTAGGAATTCAGGGGCAGTAGTCCCAAAAGAAAAAATTGTTATGAAAAAATTTAAGATCAAATTTTGCTATGAATTTTTTTTACGCCACTTTCAGAAGATTATACTAAAGTAGCTTATAAGTTCTTATAATTTATTTAGTATTTATTTCTAAATTTGGTTTTTTTTTTGTTTTTTTTTTCTTAAATAAGTTATTGGAGTCTGCTAAAAAACTATAATTTACGGTACATTAGTTTGCTAGTTGTAAAAGTACACTATTTTGTTTATCTAGTTCAACAAGTGATTGTATTTCGAAAATTGTCCGGCAACATTACATATTACATGTTACGATATGAAAATAAAGATACTGAACGAATCTTTTTTCAAGCATCTTTATTTTGCATTCAATACAACCCACTTATGTTATGCAAGTTATAATTGTAAATGATACTTGATGCTAAATTATAATTTCCACGCATTTATCAGTGGAGTTAGGATTTTAAGTTTGGGGCCGGAGTGCATTAAAAAATTCTAGGAAGAAATATATTTTAATAGAAAATAATTGAGATTTGAGAGATGTCAGGGAATGGGGCACTGTACCCATCGTATTGAATTGAATATAATATAATTATACTTCAATTATTACGATAGTGAGTTATATACGTCGACAATGCTGGAGATTGTAGAAAAAGGAAGAAGCTCGTCCCCTGATTGTGCTCTGAATTCTGATTTATCTTTATTAAAAATTGAAAAGTAAAGACATAAACCGAAACAACTAATTAAACAGGAAAGCAAGAATTTGCATTTTGAAATGGAAAAAGAAAATCTGAAAATATAAAAATAAATAAATAGTCGTTTGGTCGATATTATCGGTCAATCGTCTTTTAACATTTGAAAATCTACAATATACGAGTCTGCTAAAATCACCGATTGACCTAACGATAATGAATTGGATGTTGGTTGGTTATCATCCAGATTTGTTGTGTCGAATATGGATCGATTACTAGAATTACCGCTCAACTGGACGATAGTGAATTTGTTGTTAATTAGTTATCAACCAGAGTTGTTGTATCGAAAATGGATTGTTTATCGGGTAAAACAGACCAATGAAAACTCCTAATTAGCAATGGCAAAAATATTCAATAAGATAAAAATCATTTTATATAAAAGAGTGCGTGGGAAGTGTTATGATGGCGACCAACCATTTGGCCGGTATAAAGTGAAAAAGGACCCCAAACACCGTCCCACACAAATAATACAAAGCCGCAATCAGAAAAGAAGCATCCGAAACTGGCGGCAGAAGGAAGCTATATATATACAAAGAGATTAAATTCTGAGCGGATGAGTCGATATTTAATATAAATCGGATTCCACTAATTTTTGGACATGTGACACTTTTAAGTCTAACTCTTAATAAATTACGCTATTATAATTAGGGTTAGAGGGGTTACAGGTTCTGCTGGGGTTTTATTTTTTCCTTTTTCTTTTTTTTTTTATAATTATTAGAATACTAATTATATTTTAATTGAAATTATCCACGTGTCAATCATCTTATGGCATCCGATTTTCTTATTAAAATAGACCATCCGGTCTAAATTTGCACCCATATACAAATATAATAAATAGTTCATTTTCCCATCTCTTCTTTTTGTTGCACGCTCGTAGCCGCACCACTCAGCTCGACCACCCACTCCCTCAAAACAATTTCTCATTTCTTTATAATATATATATTCCCCATTTTTTGGTGTATGTCACTATTCACTAACATGTTATAAACACACATTAGGTTTACAAACTTCTTTTTTTATAATATCTTTTTGGGTCTAGGCCAATATCAGGTGTACAAACGGATATCATATGTTTTTATTATTAAAAGATGAAGCATAAATAGACAATAAATAGATTGTTCATTCTAGAGAGAAGAAGAAGAAAGAATTGAATTTTATTCTATAGGACTTCAAGCCCTATCAGTTGTCATAAAATCAATTTGTGTCAGGAAATGTTCAAATTCTAACCTTATCGTTCATTCAAACACACAAGCGTCCACGACATTCGATTGCGGGCAGCCTATACAGGGCCGGCTCAAGTCCATATGGGGCCCTAGGCAAATACTTTTTTTTGGGGCCCTTATATTAAATTTTTAATTTAAAATTAAATATTTTTTGGTATTTCTTATTATTTGAAGTGCAAATATTAAAATTTTTAGATCTTATGTTATATTTTCTACAATTTGGCTTTCATATAAATATTTTTGTTTAGTTATATGAAAATATATAATCAAAAAATCAAAAAATCAAATTTGGGGGCCTTAATTTATAATACACATAATTTAGGGGGCCCTATGAATATTACAAATAGTTTGAGGGCCCTAGGCATAGGCCTAAGTTGCCTGTGCACTAGAGCCGGCCCTGAGCCTATACTCGAATCTCTCTCACGTGGACAACTGCTGCCGAACCCGGGCTAACATATTAAAAGTAAAAGTGAGCTTAGGATACAAGTGAAGTGAGTATTTCTACTCTTCACTAACTCTAACTAACTTTACTAAACGTAGTACATGTTTTACTAATGCAGTTTGCATAAGTCGCATTCCATAATTAATGCGGTTATAAGCCAAATGTCACAATTTATTTATATCTCCATTAAAATAAAGTTACAATGCGCTTACCATCCGACTAACTTATTTAATTTGTCAACTTAAAGGGATTGTGCTAATGAAATATCGCCAAAGACAACAAATGTTATTGGAAAATGGCAACAAGGCTACTAAAGATTCCAGAAAATCTAGCAATTAGTCAGAATATTTTATAGTTAGTTAGATTCTATACTTAGTTATTCAGTTAGGATTTTTGTATATAATGCATATTTATTGTGTAACCTAATCATATGCACCTATGGATCCTATATATGCAAGGCTGCACTACATGTCAATTGAAGTTATTCATAAATAAAATTCAGTATTTCATTCTTCCAAATTCTCTCTAGCCATTGTTAATTATTTAATCTCAATCATCGAGCGTGCATGCACATTTCATTCATGGAGTTGTTCTTGAGATTTCATGTTGACGATCTTTGATCTCTAATATAGTATCAACTTGATTAGGGCTTTTTTTTCCGTTCGTTACATTTCTCTGATTTTCTTTCTTCGGTTGTTCATTCTTTTCTCGAATTCTTCATTTCTTTTTGTTGTTGATTCGAAATCATGGCAAATCAATACTCCCCGGTGACAGATTGCAAAGTAGTACCATGAGAGATGGGTGAAAAGAAGAACCCATCGAGGAGTGAAATAGAACATGAAATTGTAAGCTCTCAAGCAGTGGGAGGAGCCAGGGCTCTGACTACGTGCTTGTTGAGACTGAATTCACAACTCATAAGCAGTGGCTTGTTAAGGGAACCCACCAAGCCTTAGCGAAAGCGAGTCTCCGTAGGGCAATTGTCACTGCTAATGGACCTGAACCTGAGTGATCTATTCATGATCAGGATGAAGTTTTGGGTGAAACTAAATGGAGATCCAAACCGACAGATGTTGAAGAATCAGCAGATGAGTTGCGGTTAGGGTTGAAAAGGCCACTCGAACCTAGAGCCAGGGGCGGCCCACTTTCCAATGGGGTCCAAAAAAATATATATTTATTTTTATTATTTTATAATTATTTTATTTTCTCTTCTTCTAACCCCTATTCTTTTCCTCTCTTAATTTTTTAACCCCCTATTTCCACATTATTTTTTTTGACCCGATCCATTTTGTCCTTTATCTCCCTTTCTTATTTTTTTTGCATCCAATCTATTTCATCCAATCAAGGCACACTTTCAACAATTCAACAGTCCTATTCCAATTACGCATGAATCTTGCCAATCTTATTCAAGATTCCATCACATGTACAATACTAAATGCCAATGCATCAACTGATCGAAAAATTAGACACTAAAAAATTACACGATTTTTTCTAAAAATATTTAGCTATTATTATTGAATAGTACTTCTAAAGTAATGCATGAGCACCGCCCCGAATCCTCAAATTTTTTAATCTATCATCGATTGTGAAGTCGCTCTAATACCCCACTCCCACATATAATATGAACTTGAGTTTGCCGGAGTCTATATAGTGGCTTGGTTGAGCTCAAAGAAAGGATATATATTTTTGATACTAAGAGCTCAAAAAGAAAATAAAAATGTGAGTATCTAAAAGTGCAATAAAAAATTGGAGAACAAAAAACTAGCAAGCTGTAATACTATATAGGGTGAAAATTGTAATGAAACTTCCAATTTTCGCCGACCTCGATCTGAAATTTTTCTATTTTGGAATAATATTTTTCAATCTGAATTCTGAAATTCCGACTTCGATTTTTCCAAAATTATTTGGATCCGAATTGAAAGATATATGAGATTCCAATTTGTGATCCAATTAAAGTTCCAAAAATAATTCCAAAATTCTGAAATTTTTTCTTCCCGAATGTTACAATTAAAATACCAATATTATTATTATATATTTTATATTTAAGGTGAGGTAGAATTGTAAAATATCGAATTCCACCGATTCCTATCCGAAAATTTCCAATTTTGGAACAAGCTTTTTCCTTCTAATTTCCGAAATTTATATTTCCAATTTTTTCGGAACTGAATAGGAACTAGTTTTTCACTTCTAAAAATATCGTCGTTTTTTTTTTTTTTCTTCCGAAATGACTAATTTCCATCAGATCTGTCCGAACACCCTTAATACATCATAGTTGAACATGATTGAAGGATGAAATGAAAGACTATTATAAAAAAGGCCCCGTCTAGTAATTGCAAAAAGTGCAAGCTAATTACTAAATTATCTTTTTCTTTATGGCCGGGGTTAATTATGAAAATTTTCAACCCCACATTGACCAAAAATAAGTAATCATACAAACATGTAAGAGTGAAAATTAGAGTAATATGCATGTTACCACAAGGGCAAAATCGTCAGTTAAAATAATAATGACCATTACTTAAACCCCCACTCCCCACCCCCACCATTCCCTCAACAGATTGCGCTCCCAAACTCAAACTTTGCAGCCACAAAAAAAAAAAAAAAATGAGAATTCTGCTTCTATTTCCCTTTCTCGGCCTCTTTCTAACGGCGGCCGCCGCCTCTTCCGCCGGAACCACCGCAAACGCAACAGACTTCATCCGCATGAACTGCGACACCACACTATACCCAGAGCTCTGCTACCACTCACTAGCCGGGTACGCCAACGCCGTACAGCAGGACCCGGCTCGGCTGGCTCGGGTAGCCGTCGGCGTGAGCTTGTCCCGCGCCAAGAAGATGGCCCTGTACATAGCCAATCTTTCCCGAAATGCCGACTACGGAGCCGACCCGCGGGCTTCCTCCGCCCTGCACGACTGCTCCTCCGTGATGGGGGACGCGGTGGACCTGATACGAGGGTCGGTGAAGCAGATGCGGCGGCTGACGACGGGCGGCGGCGGAGGAGGAGAGGAGCTGAGGTTCGAGCTGAGCAACGTGCAGACGTGGATGAGCGCGGCGTTGACGAACGAGGACACGTGCGTTGACGGATTCGAGGATGTTTCCGAGGGGCCGGTGAAAATGGACGTGTGTGATCGGACGATGAGGGTGAAGGAGGTGACGAGCAATGCGCTGGCGCTTGTGAACAGCTTTGTGGCTAAGGTTATGGTCCCATGACTACTGATGAACATGACTCCTCACAAATTGAGATATTATTATTTTGTCAATATATATGTAATATATATTTGTATACTAGGTTCATTTTCGTCTGTTGTTAAATACTATATATTAAAAAAAAAAATAGTAAGTTAATGAAATTGGAGCTGAGTTATTAATTTTGGAGTTACCTGAATATATATGTCAGGTGGATAGTTCCACTCTGGCTTTCCGTTCCTGTATTTTATATTTTAGGGTAAATTACAGTCATTTCGGGAGTTAATAAGTTTAAATTAAAAAAAATAAAAAATCACATGTTCGGGTAGCAATTACGGCCTCTCAACCAAGGATGGATTCAGGGGTTGGCCATGTATGCCATGGACCACCCTAATTAATAAAATAAAGTTTGTTTTAGTGGTAAAAATCCTCAAATATATGGGTGAGGTTATGAGTTTGATTCTAGTGTGGTGCGAAAAAAATATGGGTTATTATGTTTTTTCTCAATTTTTTTTCGGGGACGCTGCCTCGAACCCCCGAAAATTTAAGCACACTTTGTAGTAAATTTCTGGACTCGCCACAACCGGCATACCCTGAATTTTCATCCTGGATCCGCCACTGCTCTCAACTATGAATTTTGTTACACGTCCACCTTTGCAGTGTCAAATTTAGTGGAATCTTCTAAAGTATGTGGAATATTCTCCAATTTGTACCCGTACTTTTACCCCCAATCGACCTCAATATTTTGAAACAGGATGATCATAATTCATTAGATATGTCTCTTGCTTTGTAAATATAAGATTATGGAGTATCAAAAACTACATTTTTGCACAAAATAAGTACAAACTAGAGAATATTATACGAAATATAAAAGGTTATATTGCATTCGACAACAAAGTTTAGGAAATTTTGCAAGTCATTTAAGTTATGTTTGTTATGATTTGAAAAATTAATTGCCTAGTTATCATGAATTGAAGGATGGCTTTTTTCTTCGTTTTGGTGAACCTTAACGTATAAATATCAAATGTGAGTTAACATAATATTTTGATACCTTTATAAAATTCATTTGGTCCAACTATAGGGATTAAAATATTTAATTTTTAATTAAAAACTTCGTTATATTTTTTATAGTAAAAAATGAATAAAAAGAAAGAAAAAGGAAGAATCCCTTCTCTTTAAAAATAACGGTTGGACTCGTGGCATTGAGATTCTCGTAATCAAATAAATTAATTAAAAATGTTTTTTTCTTGTGGGGTGATTAATGATTTACTTTAATTATGATGTTTTAATTATGAGGATTCCATCATATTTTATCCAATGTAATGCGCAATCGACGGCGTCTAGTCTTGATAAAATAACTTAATAATTACTAGGTTCCCGGATGAAAAGCAGATGTCTGTCTTTGTTTCTATGGCGTTTGAGTCAAACAAACATGTGAGAGTACTGTTATATGTTTGATTCTTTTTTTTTCCCCTTCTTAATTCATATTTATCTCTAATTATTAGCATTAAAGTTGTGTGTTACTCAAACATGAAGAATAGAAGAAGGGGATAATTACAGTTTTGGGCCCCCAAGTTTGCACGTTTTTCACTTTTGGTCCCCCATTTACCATCGTCAACAAAATACACACTAATGTTGTCACATTTTAACACATTTAGTCCCTCCGTCTGTTTGACCGTTAAGTAGTAATGGTCAACAGTTGAGTTAGGGCTGAATTTGGGATTTCTCATAGAGAAAATTGCACTCAGACCTGCATTCTTTTAAAATATTCTAAAAACCCCTAAAATTTTATTCAACCCTAATTTAACTCCTCCAATTTCATCATTTAATCAATTTTAGCAAACGACCCCGATTTTTACCACCATTACCGCTGACCGTTGACCGTCGTTGATTTTCTTTTTTTCGGCATTGACTTTTTTTTTACTATTGTTTTTGACGCCATTCACCGACATTGTATTCTCGGTTAACAATGTTGAATTTTATTTTTCTTGATTTTTTTCGAACTTTTTCCAGTGACTTTTTTTTCCCATCAACACAATTACTGTATAACACAATAATAATAGTATATTAATACCTAGTATCGTAATATTAAAATTACAAACTTCTAACAAAGTTTTTATCTAAAATTCTAGGACCTAAATACAATTAAAAAAAAATCTAAAATCCATAATTTATTTCCCTCAATTTTTCTTCGTGGAACCG
>NW_012193446.1:97907-123941 GCF_000504015.1 Erythranthe guttata
TTATGCTTATAGTATAATTAAATACTATTATGTTGTTGTATTATATGTGACTAATAATTGAAAATCCGAAATACGATGATTTCAATTAGAAATTATCCAATTTTGGAACATGACTGAAAATATTTTGTAACTTTCGAAAAATAGTATTCTAGAAAGTGTTTCGATCTGGTCCATATATCGGGTTTAATTTCCACCCTTCGTTTGGCACATCAGAAACATAAATACCAAATGATTCTTCTGAATCCACACTAACCAATTATACTCTTAGATTAAGTGGTTATTCGATACTAATAAATCATAAGAGTTAAAATTAAAGTCGATATTCATGTTGTCCATGAAATGCAAATGGTAAATAGTTCTCCATGTTCAGATTAATTTGATTATAAATTTGTTAATGTTACGCAACTACGCAAGGAAAATGGATAATATTGGAGGTGTGATAATGTATCAAGAGAAGGAGAAATTAAACTTTGTATCCTACCATATCTCATTGATTTAGTAGTTTTATTGTCCTACAAACCATGCATGCACTTGTGGGCTTGAATGAAACATTAATATTTCAATTATTGGTTTTAAAGTTAAAACTACGTATGTACATTTTATTTTGACGATTTAGTCCTCAATGTGAAACCAAATTAAGTTACTTGTCCAAGCAGAACAACTCCAGTACTGGAAATTAGACAATTGTAGGCAAACCTATATATTGACTCACTTGCCTTTCCTTGTTTAACCAATCAGAAGCCGGCTCACTACATTTCCTATTAAAAGATATAATATTCACGAGCAGAGCCATAATTTTAAGTTCCGTGGTTCGAATGCATTAACAAAATTATGAAGGGGACCAATAGTGATTTAAGAAATAATAGAGATTTAAGAAAAATAATATAAAATATAAGAAATTATAGAGATTTAAGAAATGTTGGGGGCATGACCCCCGACCCTATATATGCAGCTATGGTCGCTTCGCCACTGATCCTATCAAAATTATCAAAAATTAGTTTCGGAAAAGGGAAAAAGATGCTAGTCAAATAAGCTGATTAAGATGAACATTAATATATATATAATTTTCTGTATCACGGAATCGTTTTGTTGGATTTTTTCACAAAATAGATATATAGTATGAAATGAAGGTTGGGTTTAGGGGTGCCAAAATTGTCAAATTTGTAACGCAAAATGGATATGAGAAAGTACGTGCATGAACTTTAGTTTATCCAAAATCACACACCAATTAGGTTTAATTGATGTTACATTTGGTGATTTTCCCGGATAACCATTCTGCTTATGTACATGTATACATAAAGAAGAACACGACATAAAAATAGTATATATGGAAGAGGGAAAATTCAATTAATTACTTATTTTGTTTTATTTTTTCCGACGATTTTCAAGGATTCCTATTGCTTATATGTACGGTGACCATAATAAGGTTTTTTTTTTTAATGTTGCCACGTTTATCAGAATTTCCATCCCAATGTTGCTACTCGTTAATTTCACGATCTTTTATGATTTTTTTTTTTCGAAATATTTCAAGAAAAAAAAAATGAATATCAACTAAACAACTAAATCAAATTTTTATTCTCAAGATTGCCGAAATTTAGCACATTGAGACATTTTTCTAATAGAAATTTTATCAGTGATAATGTCGTTACAATTACAATCCGGCAGATTTTGTACATGATTTTGTGGAACAATTAATATTAATGAACCAAAAGGATCATTTCATGTTTTCTTTTTGTCTGTTATAAATTTATAATCTATGTAGCACGGAAACTTCAGCTTCTTAATGATTTTGCGTTTTAGACACATTTAGTGTCTGTCACTCGAGGACACCTGCCGAACACTTTATAGGTCATTTTACAATTTCTAAAGAGTTCGAGACATGTATGAATAGCAAATTTTTATATTTTTTTATTGTATTCATAATTATTTATATGATTTAATGACCAATTGCAAAATGATAGTTGATATTAAAATATATTTTGAGTATGTTTGTATGAAAAAGTTAATAGATATATGAAAACTTATATATCTTTATATAGTATATTTATAAATATACCCCTATAATTTTTAATATTGACACGTTTCAAACTGTCGTATCCCCATTTTTTTAATATGCCATTTTCACATGTCCTTGCTACATATTTGGTAAGTATTTAAATTTTGCTTTTCCCTGCAGGATTGACTTCTATTCGGTTACTTACCTAACCAAATATATAAATATATATATATATATATATATATATATATATATATATATATATATATATATATATATATATATATATATATATATATATATATATATATATATATATATATATATATATATATATATATATATATATATATATATATATATATATATATATATATATATATATATATATATATATATATATATATATATATATATATATATATATATATATATATATATATATATATATATAAGAATTTATGAGCCATTTCTTATGCACTTGGTAAACTACATTTTTTTAGTTAAAAAGAAAAAAATATGTTTGTGCGTCCGTCCTACTTAATTATTATGTGCGCAACATAATTGTACGTATGAAGATTACATTTTAGGACATATACAGTAATTTTAGGACATATACAGTGGTGAATCCAGATATTTATTAAAGAGTGAACTTAAATTTGAAGGGTTCAAGGGCAATACTTTGAAAAAAAAATTAGAACATATATATATATTTTTTTTTTACAAAACTAGAAAATATGAAAATAAAATTATTTAGCACTTGCATTAATTCGGAATTTGGCTAGGCTAGTTTAGCCCTCAAGACAAAATTTATGACCTTTTCTATTTACAAAACTAGGAAAGAGAAAAAAAAAATCAAGACTATTTTGGCATTAACTTGAAATTTTGCTGAGGTAAATTATAAAATTTTGATGGGCTAAATACATAATATATGTGTAATGTTCGGAGATAAGATACAAAATAATGTTCGTACATTATTAGTTGTTCGTCGCTCGTTAGACTAAGGAACTTTGTAGTTATTTTTTTGGTAATGAAGAAATCCGCACCAACCATATAGATGACATTGAGTAAACTTACACTCTCGTATAACTTGCAAGCCATACGAGAGACGTAAACCACAAACCATGTGTGACTAACTCCACCTAACGACCGTTGACAAATGAATTTGAACCTGGGTCAATTGACACAGACTCACTTGCTCCAACCGCTAGGTCATCCATTGCGGGGCACTTTATAATTCTTAATAGCTTATAAGTTCTTAAAATTCGTCTGATATTTTTTTATTAAAAAAAAAAGGAAATATATATTTAGAGCTTTTAAGTTGTCTTTAAAAAAGTACTTAGACCACGTGCACTTAAATGGATTCGAATAAACCCAAACCCCATATCCAATTGCACTTAAACAACTAATTAAGCCTTAAGTGGTTTTGGGGATTTTAGTTTGTGGTGAGGTGTTTGATTAATGTTAATTAGTCTAAATTAAAGTCTTCATTTATATTATTTTAGGTACAATTTCATTATCAGTTAAGCCCTACACTTTCTTGTTTACCAAACCTTAGCCATTCACAAAACATAAAAATAATTAATTAAAAGATTTAATTGGCTGCCAATACGATAACGTGTGGTTTCATAACCTGGCGGCCATCCAAAGTCCTATGTCATTCAAAAACAATGAAAAAACTTAAAAGTTTCTTTCCAAGGATTATAGATACACAGTGGCGAAGCCAGCATCTTTTCACTGGAGATCGAATATGTATTAAAAAATAATATAAAAAACTTTAATAACAATTATAATTGTTCTAAGAGTTGGCGAGTCTAAGATATTGTTATATGGTGAGTTTACATTTTTTGGTGTACGTGCACAGCATATCTAAAAAGAAAAATATTCGAATTCTTTTTATTGCCAAAACTAGAAGACAAGAAAAGAAAGAAAAAAAAATTTAGGGTTTTTTTTTTTTTTTTTTTTTTTAATAATTAATTTGAATTTTGGATGGATTAAATAATAAAAATTGGATGGACTAAGCAAATATATATATGTACAGTATAGTAAAAAAAAAATCAATTGAGAGTTGATCGATTTGCCCCTTGTTTCAAGCCATGATTCATAATTTATTTATCCAACTTATTATACGCATTTATCATTTTTCTTTGTTCTCTTCGGTTAAAATTAATAAAACTAAATAGTTAAAAATAATACGAGCACAATAAAAATGTGATAAATTATATATTTATCACATTATATGCATAACCATTGGCCAATTCATCGTTTTCAATATAACATATGTACATGCATTCCAAAACAATTCCTTACATGTAAATTATTACACGACTCCTTAAGTCAAAGCCACCTTTCCCCTATATAAAGACTCCATTTTGCCAATTCTTTTGCATCATCAAATCATTTCAATTTCTTTTTTTTTTTAATATTAAAAACCCCTCTTCAATTATTTTCTGCATGGATTATAAACATCATATTCCTCTATTATTACCATTCTTACTAATAATACTCTTATGTGTGGCAAATTCTTCTGCCACTTATCATCCAATTTGCACACAAACCCCTTACCCAGAACTATGCAATTCTCTCACCACAAGCCCCACCCCTCAGTCAACCTTCGACGAAAGTTTGACCCTTTTTCGTGACGTAAGCCTTAGGGCAACTTTACTTCAAGCCGAAAATGCCCACAAGAAAATTTCAGACATGGACCTAAGTTCATTATTCAACGATGACCTATCCAAGTTAGCATCGGTAGATTGTCTCGATCTTTACGAAGACACAATCTACCAACTCAACAGGTCCATCTTCGGGTCGAAAAACGACGCACAAACATGGTTGAGTTCGTCAATTGCGAACGAACAAGCATGCCGAAATGGATTTCTTGATTTCAACTTATCCTTCTCGATGATGCTAATGAGTGACGACTTCTCGAAGTACCTTAGCAACTCACTCGCCATCAATAAAGCCACGGCTTCTGCTTCGTCGTACACGACGAAGCAGAAGAGAAATCGACGTTTATTGAGCACCGTTGATTTCCCTGAATGGGTTTCGCATGGTGACCGTAGATTGCTTCAATCTTCGACGAAGGGCGATATTGTGGTGGCGCAAGATGGCTCCGGGAACTATAAGACCATTAACGAAGCTCTGGCTGCGGCGGAGAAGCAGAGGAGTGGGACCCGGAGATTCGTTATATACGTGAAGAAGGGAGTTTATAAAGAAAACGTGGAGGTGAAGAGATCAATGAAGAATCTAATGTTTATCGGAGATGGGATTGATTCTACGGTTGTGACGGGCAGTAAGAACGTTCAAGATGGCTCCACTACCTTTCGTTCCGCTACTTTTGGTGAGCCTTCTTTTTCTCTAATAAAAATATATTGGTTCTTGAATTTACTGCTCTTTTTCAAACAGAAGCATCAGTGGCGGAGTCAACATAGTGTCATGTGAAAGCCTAATATATTTATTAATTTATAATATGAAAATTTGTTATTATTCGAGTATGATAGTATTGTAATTGGATGTCTAGGTAGACTTTTATAACTATATATTTGACCCCGTGAAAATAATGTTACGAGGATAAGGATCCATCATTAAGTTAATTATACTAGAATTTGTTGAATATTTTAGTCCTTAATTTAACAATATATATGTATAATTATAAAAGTGTTTAGGTACTTGGACTTAAGATTACATAAAAGTCACTTGTCAAACTGTTTAGGTTAGACTTAAGTACACATATCGCCATCTAAAGCCCTATGTTCACATCATCATGTCAAGTTCATATTAAAGAATATACATCAAATTATATATATATATATATATATATATATATATATATATATATATATATATATATATATATATATATATATATATATATATATATATATATATATATATATATATATATATATATATATCTCTCTATATCTATATATATAGTGAGAGTGAACTTTATATATCTATAGTGTCTATATTCCTCACTCTATCTATATATATATATATATATATATATATATATATATCTCTCTCTATTCAATTATATATGTCAATTAATTAAAAGTTAGATAGCCGCAATAAGATTGGTGAAGATAAAATATTTGCAATATTATCTGCGCCTGATTGTATAGGTGCACTGGATGAGTCTAATACAACTCTCTAGGAAGCCAAAATAAAGGTTACGTTGACAAGAACAAATTTTCGGATCGCGCGATTACATGCTGACCTATTAAAATTATTGGACTAACTAAACATCAAATTAAATAATTCTTTACATTTGCAGCTGTTACCGGTGACGGGTTCATAGCAAGGGACATGACATTCGAAAACACTGCGGGCCCGCAGAAGCACCAAGCGGTAGCCCTACGCTCCGGCTCGGATTTCTCCGTTTTCTACCGATGCAGCTTCAAGGGCTATCAGGACACTCTCTACGTCTACTCTCAACGGCAATTCTACCGCGACTGCGATGTCTACGGGACCATAGATTTCATATTCGGCGACGCAGTTTCGGTCATCCAAAACTCCAACATCTACATAAGAAAACCTATGTCCAATCAGAAGAACACAGTCACAGCCCAGGGAAGAAAAGACCCGAACGAAAACACAGGCATCGTTATCCACAACTCGCGTGTCACGTCCGCCTCGGGCTCCGGGTCGGGCCCCAGCTACTTAGGGCGGCCGTGGCAGCAGTATTCAAGAACCGTTTTCATGAAATGCGCGATTGATGGGATAATTGAACCCGCGGGTTGGCTCCCGTGGAGCGGTAGTTTTGCTTTGAGCACTCTCTACTACGGTGAGTATATGAACACGGGGAGCGGGGCGAGTACCGGTGGGAGGGTAAAGTGGCCTGGGTTTCATGTGATAACTAGTGCAGCGGAGGCCGGAAAATTCTCCGTCGGGAATTTCTTGGCCGGAGGTTCTTGGATTCCGGCCACCGGCGTGCCGTATACTTCTGGCGTGTGACTTGTTAAGTGAAGTTACGTACGTGTAAAGTTGGAAAATACGTACCATGCATGGTATAATGGTGTTTCTTGGATTATAAGGTCATCTAGGAAAGTGATTTGTTTGCATATGTCGTTATATGAAATGTCAATATCTTAGTGCATATTGGAGGAAGATTTATTATATTGTATATTTGTAAGTTGTAATTTGTAATGATATTATTATTATAGATGTATAATTATATATGTAATAACATCAAATAATTATAATATATATTGTTTTGTCATTGTCAATTCGATTGAATTCAAGCTCCGCCCCTTGTTTATTTCGACGAATCGTTTGATGTATAAGATTTTCAACCCGAAAATACTTTAGAAATCAAATCAATTGAATAAATCAGGGTCGGGATCGTAAAGTTATTTCCAAATTCCACCGTTCCGACTCGATCCGATTTCCGAGTTTCGAATATTTTTTTTTTTTCATTCTAATATAATTTTCAGAATTTCGATTTCCAAATTTTCAGTGATATTTCGATGGGATTGGGAATTAGTTTTTCACTATACGCGAAAAGAAAAAAGTTGTTTTTCTAAATTATTACTTCTATAAATTTCATTAATTCAAACGCATCTTTTTTTACTAGGGCGAATGGCAAAAAGGCCCATCACATGGGACTTAAATGCATTTTGGTCCACAAAAAAAACAGTCTCTCAATTAAACTCATCTCCATGTCTTTAGTCTAAAATACCCTCCATAATATATTTTTTATCAATTTTATCCATTATGCTCTAACTTCCTTAATATTACACATTGACCCCGGATTTAAACAAATATATCACATTAACCCCCAATTTTTTTTTTTCAGAAAATAATTTTTTTTTCTGAATTTTTTTTTTCCGTCCAGATTCTGGTGTTGACTTTTTTTTTTTTTTTGAAAACTTTTTTTTTTTCGTGAAATTTTTTTCCAGCCGGTCAACCACCGTTGACCGCCGGTCTCCGGCGTTGACTTTTTTTTTTTTTTTTTTGAATTGTTTTTTCTTAGAAAAAAAATATTTTAATTAATGTTACTGTCTTGGCTACTAAATTACTGTCTCAGACAGTAATATTACTGTTTGGGACAGTAATATTATTAATATTATTATCTAAGACAGTTAAATTACTGTTGGATACAGTAATTTAGCAGCCAAGGCAATAATATTAATTAAAATAATTTTTTTAAAGAAAAAAAAAAAAAGTCAATTAACAGTTAAATTACTGTCCCCGACAGTTAAATAACTGCTGGAGACAGTAATTTAGCAACAAATACAGTAATATTAATTAAAATATTTAAAAAAAAAAGTCAATTAACGGTAAAATTACTTTCTCCGACAGTTAAATAACTGCTGGAGACAGTAATTTAGCAACGAATACAGTAATATTAATTAAAAATATTTTTTTTAAGAATAAAAAAGTCAATTAACAGTTAAATTACTGTCTCCGACAGTTAAATAACTGCTGGAGACAGTAATTTAGCAACGAATACAGTAATATTAATTAAAAATATTTTTTTTAAGAATAAAAAAGTCAATTAACAGTTAAATTACTGTCTCCGACAGTTAAATATCTGCTGGAGACAGTAATTTAGCAACGAATACAGTAATATTAATTAAAATATTTTTGAAGAAAAAAAAAAGTCAATTTACAGTTAAATTACTGTCTCCGACAGTTAAATAACTGCCGGAGACAGTAATTTAGCAGCCAAGGCAGTAATATTAATTAAAATATTTTTTTTAAGAAAAAACAAAATTATAAAAAAAAATTAAAAAAAAAAAAAAAAGTCAACGCCGGAGACCCGGTGGTCAACGGCAGTTGACCGACCGGAAAAAAATTTTAGGGAAAAAAAAGTTTTTCAAAAAAAAAAAAAAAAAAAGTCAACGGCGGCTGACCAACGGTCTCCGGTGGTGGCGGGTCAAAATTGAAATTAGGGTTAAAATTGGTTAATTGATGAAATTGGGCTAAATTGGGTGTAAATCATGAAATTGTAGTTGAATTGGATTTCAATGAATTGGGGGTAATTTTGGTGTATATATAAAAGGATTTTCCTTATTTGCAAATAAGTTTAAATGAGCTGGATTTATTTGAAAGACAACAAAATTGGATGTCCCTCTTTTAATTAAGTGCCCTTGTCATAGGTATTTTTGTGATTGACTTTTTTTTTTCTAAAGGAGAAATGTTTGCCAATTGCTTAAACAATAATATCAATTCTTTTGGAGAAATAATCATCCACTTTGAACTGAAACCCAAATTGGAAGACTTGGTCAAAAACTTTGGAGAGAAAAAAATAAAATAAATTCCATTTTTCAAATTAAGATAAGAATGTATTTATATTAACTGGATGCTAAACAATTGTTTCACTTTTATCCATATCCTAAATTAAAAAATATTCATAAATTTCTCATCATTCAAGTTGGCATAGAAAAACAATTCAAAGGTTACAACTTTGTTATTTCGAGTTTTCCCATATTTAGACTGCAAGATGGTCAAAATCACGTAGACTTTTAAAGTCGAATTATTGTGGGCAATGGTCGTGTTCATTGATTCATGCATAACTCTATCAACCGATATTCAATCTAGCAGGTGATTCAAGTTGTATTAGAAATACAACTGAAAAAATGACTACAAATTTGGAACTCTAAATTTCATCAAATCCAAAGGGGAAAAATATCAAAATTACATTTGAAGGCAGAACATAGCGGGTAAAGTAGCTGGCAAACAAGATGTCTTTATACATCTATCTGATTTTAATATATCTAAGTTATGTTGGATTTGGGTTCATTTAATTGAAATGGATGTAGTTTTCATCTAAATTTAATAAGAGGAGGTTAATCGCGACTTCTTCCAATAATTTGCAAGCCATAAAAATGAATGAGACGGACTAAATTGATGAGCGACCAGAGAAAAAAATTGCTAGAGGATCGAACTCGAGTCATTTAGATGTTTTGCTCACTATTAGCAATAAAATAAAGAATAAATAATATGTAAGAAATTTGTATCACTTGATGTGACATGGTCTAGAAAAAATGTTATGATAAGATGGTATAATACAAATTGCTAATTCTAGTAGCAATTATAAAAAGTTATGGATTAATAATGTAAGGTTTGGAGAAATTAATGAATCCTTATCTAGATGTAGAGCCCTCACTTCACTTAATTTTCTGTCATGAACTAGTTGACGATTTGCACGGGCTTTGCGAAAGAAAATCGAAAGGGTAGAGAGAGTTTTTGAGTTTTTTACCTTTTGTTTTTTGAGAAATGGTAAAAAATGTGCCTAAATGTTTAATTTGTGCCTGCACAAATCATTTCAGATATATATATATATATATATATATATATATATATATATATATATATATATATATATATATATATATATATATATTACACACACGTTATCGAATTTGGCTTTAAGCATGGAAAAAGTCAAAGAGTAACTTAACACCGCAAAACTCGTGGTTTTAATTTGTCAATTACTAGCTCATTAAATAATTAATGCATCGGCACACTAATTAAGAAGAAATGAAAAAGGATTGAAGGTTGTAGTATAGAAATAACCACGTTCCATAATTAAATGTGGACAACATTCAGCTGGCTGCTTCACAGGATTACTTGTACAATTATTGTACTAATTGCAGGCCCTAAAATGCAAATAAATAAAGGGGTCATTAGCAAGAAACCCCTTATATAGATAATAAATGTTGATATGTCCACCGCTTACATCTTTCTTTGTGATAAACTCCTAGAAATTGTATTTCCAATTCTATCCTTATATCAATTAGCATAATTAGTCTCAGTTATTCTTTTTTTTTTCTCTTTCTATAACAATAATCTAATTTCTAACAAAATTCCTAAAAAATTGCTACCAAATCAAAAAAAATATGATTTTTTTTTTTTTTTTTTTATTATTTTCGGATTATTTTTCCATTTTTTATTTATTTATTTTTTTAATATTTTTTTTAATAAAAATATTTTTTTTAATTTCTTTTTTATTAAACAAAAACATTGATTTTTTTTTCGACAGGTTTACAATTCCGAATATGTCTATAGTTGAATATGACTATATGTGACTATGTAGACATATTCTTTCATTATATTATTTTTTTTACATTTTCAACTTAAAAATTCCGATTATATAGGGTGGTATAGTCATGTTTACAAAATTATATAAAACAACGAAGATTCCCTATTGTTTACGGAAACAATCCAATCAAAATCCACACACAAAAATAACAATTTTGAATCTAGTTATTAGAAGTCAACTTAAAAACGAGAAGATAAAACATATTCGAATATGACTACGTACAATCATATTCAACAATAGTCATATTCCAATATGACTACAATCATATTCGAAAAATACATAAATATGACTATAGTCATATTTGAATATGACTATAGTCATGTTACTGCTGTTGTTCAGATCTGGAAAAAAAAATCAAAAAATATTAAATAAAGATTGAAACATAACGAAAGAGAGGCATGGGGAGTCGACGACAACGGCGGTGGTTGCGGTAGTGAAGGAAAGAGAGTGAGAGAGGCGGCGACGGTGGTGGTGGACAAATCTGAAAAAAAAATTGAGAAATCGAGAAAGATAACGAAAAAGAGAGAAAGAGCCTTACGTGGAAACGAACGGCAACGAGCGGCGACGGTAACGGTGGTGTACAAATCTATTTGGAGACGATGGTGATGTAAAGAGAGAGAAATCGAGAGAGGCAACGAACACGAGAAAATAATAAATCACTAATCGAGTTAATCAACAATAGTCATATTCGAACCAACGTAATCACGTTGATGCTGCTGTTTCAGATATGGAGAGAAAAAAAAATCGAAATAACGAAAGGGAGGGAAGGGAGGTGACGACAACGACGGTGAATGAAAAAGAGAGTGGGGGCGTGGCTACGGTGGCGGTGGTGAACAAATCTGGAATAAAAAAATTGAGAAATCGAGAGAGAACGAAAAAGGGAAATCTCCATGTAACACATCCGACGAAGGGCGGCGACGAGGTGGGGGAGCACCGCCGCCACCACTTGTACAGAGGAGGGTCTCCTGCATTAGGTTTCGGCAGACCGGCGGTTGAAAGGTATTGTTGGCTCCGGCGGTGACGAGTGCACGAACAACGGTGGCTATGGTGAGCGGACTACGGCGGTGGTGTGAAAAAGATGAAGGAGTGCGCCGGCAGGTATACAGATCTGCACAAAGAAGGACAAAAAAAAAAAAGGAGAAGAAGACGTGAAATTGAGAACGAGAGAGAGAAAGAGGAAGTGAAAGAGAAATAAAATTGTATCACATTAGAAACCTAAGCACATAAGAGCACTTTAGTCTTATCATGTCTGGTAGGGGAGTTTCACTAATGAAGAATGAAACTTGAGTGTATACAAAAGTCTCTAAAAGTCAATTGAATTTAGTTCAAAATATTTTTCGAATTTAGTTCAAAATATTTTTCATTTGAGGAAGTATTGCATATTTTCCCATAAACAAATTAATAAATAAATAAATGTAATAAGTCTGAATGCCAACACTTTTAATTAAATTAAAGTCATGGTTTTGTAAAATTTATAATATATCAAAAGAATTCTAGAACTTGGTGACTAATTATTTAGGCTATGTATATTTCCACGGTTTTGCATTATAGAGAATATATCATGTTGACTAGAGGACTCCCAGAATAAAATGATCATCGTTGACAACTTTTAACAACCTTTTTGACAACTTCATGTCATTTAATTGGGGGGAAAATGGTTTATAATATATTATGGGGTGAATACAAATAAACTCATAATGGGTACTTATTTATAAAGAGATTCAGATAAAAAATTTATTTACAAATAAATCCACATATGGTCTAGATTTTGGTAAAAGACTAAAATATTCCCTTATACTTTAATATACTCCAATTTCATCCTTAACTTCATTTAACCTCAATTTGACCCCAAATTTCACAAATTATTTAATTTTGACACAAAACCTTTTTTTTTCAAAAAAAAATTTTTGCCGCTGGATTCTCGCGTTGACTTTTAAAAAAAAAAAATCTTCTGGATTTTTTCGCCGGTTTCCGGCGTTGACTTTTCAATTTTTTTTTTCTGTAATATTTTTATTTCGTTTAAACATCAATATTGCTGTGATTGACAGTAATATTAACTATATTACTGTTAAACACAGTAAAATTAACTAAACTACAGTAATATTGCTATATTAATCTCCAGCACAGTAATATTAACACAACAAAACTCATTATTATTGTGTAATAAAGTAATATTACTATGTTGATCGTTCAACAAATGTAAACATAATAAAAAGCCCAAAGAATTAATATTACTGTGAATGACAATAATATTACTATAACAACAATAATATTACCGTCAACCATAGTAATATTATAATAATAGACAGTAATATTATTACGTTACTCCGTGAATAACTCAAACAAACAAAAAAAATCCAAACAAAATAATAATATTGATGTGGTTGACAGCAATATTACTATAACAACAATAATATTACCGTCAACCACAGTAATATTATTGTGTTTACGGTAATATTACAATAATAGACAGTAATATTATTACGTTACTCCGTGAATAACTCAACCAAAACAAAAAACCCAAAAAAATAATAATATTGATGTTGTTGACAGTAATATTATTGTGTTTACAGTTATTTACTGTCAACGACAGTAATATAATTACGTTGACTTGTCAACAAATCAAACAAAATAAAAAAAATTAATAAAAAATAATAATATTACGTTAATTTACTGTCAACGGCAGAAGCTAAAGTTGCAAAAATAAGAGCTTGAATACCACTTGTAAATAATCCAAGGAACATTACAGGGATAGGAACCACCGAAGGTACTAAAGAAACAAGAACAACAACTACTAATTCATCCGCTAAGATATTCCCAAAAAGTCGAAAACTAAGTGATAAGGGCTTTGTGAAATCTTCTAAAATGTTAATGGGTAAAAGGATTGGGGTTGGTTGAATATATTTTCCGAAATAACTTAATCCCTTTTTGGTAAGACCTGCATAGAAATATGCCACTGACGTAAGTAAAGCCAAAGCAACAGTAGTATTTATATCATTCGTGGGTGCGGCTAACATAAATGTATTGACAACGGCAGTACAATTACGTTAATTAACTTTCATTTACAGTATAAGTACGTTAATTTACTATCAGTGACAGTACAATTACAGTCGACGTTTAGCGGCGGACGTTAAAAAAAAAAAAAAAAAAAAAAAAAAAAAAAAAAAAAAACTTAAAAAAACCAAAAAAAAAGTCAACGCCAGAATCCGGCAGCGGAAAAAAACAGACCAGAAAAAAAAATCGAAAAGTTAACGTCGGAATCCGGCGGCAAAAATTTATTTTTGAAAAAAAGAAGTCAAAATTGGATTTTTGTGGACAAAATTGATTAAATTGGGGTTACAATTAAGAATTTAGTATAAAAGGGTTGGGGGGTAATATTGTAATATACATAAATGTTTCCTTTATTTTTAATAAATATTAAAGGGATGGACTTATTGGTGAAAGAGATATAACCCCTAAACTTAGAATACTAAAGATGCTTGGTTGGGAACGTATACACAAAAACCCCATATATTATTATCTTATAAAATAGTTTTATTCATTTTTTTCATATGCAATGTTTTTTTTTGACATTATATATACAATCAAGAAATTTACAAACCCATATTGTACATTTTTGTAATGAATTGAGAGTAAAACATATTTTTTGTATTGTTTTTGGTAAAAACAACATATATTTTTGGGTAAATTCCACTTTTTCCTTTGTACTTCAGCTCGGTATCACTTTACCCCATCTTATATTCGATTGCATCGATATGCCCCCTGCCATTGAAAAATTATTTCAATGTGGCCCTCGTTGTTAGTTGTCAGATATTTGACTTTAACACCGTTTGATCCAAGCTCTGAAATTACCAAAACGCAACCTCTCACAGTTTAAATAATTATTAAAAAAAATAATAGTAATAAGAAATTCAAGACAACAAGAAAACATAATTCACGATGCCAGCCACAATTATTATTATTTTTTTAATAATTATTAAACTAGGAGAAGTGATTTTTTTGTAAGTTTTCAGATCGATCAAACAGTGTTAAAGTCCAAAGTCTGAAAACTAACGACAAAGGCCACATTGAGACAATTTTTCAAGTGCAGGGTGCAAATCGCTGCACTCGAGAGTGGAAGGGGATAAAGTGATACCGAACCAAAGTACAAGGCGAGAAAGTGAAATTTACCTTTTTTTTTCAATTTTTTGGACCTTTTTGGAACCAGAAGTGCATCTTGATTTTTGAAGATTTATAAAATTTGGTGTTGATGCAAGAATTACATGATCCATTTAATTATGTTTGTAGAACACATAATTGACCGTTTTGCTAATTAAGTCACAAATCCACATATCTCGACTCCATTATGTATTATTGTAGCTATAGATTATAATTCACATGAACAGTTAGAACCAAGTTCGAACAAGACCGTCATTCATCAGACTCAGATCAGTGGAGAGAAGCAAGAACCAAGTATTGTAATTTTTAATAATTTACTTTAATATAAAAAAAGAATTAAGTATTTTTAATTGAAGAAAAATAATAAACGAGTTTAACGAGTAGGATAAGAAAATTACGAATTGATACTTGGAACTAGCGCCTTAAACAGGGTGGACTCGAACTCAGGCCCACCCTGAATTGAAAAAAAAAATCCACTATATTACACCTATATATTTATTAAGTTCAATCAATTTATTTTTTACTATTTAATTAGTTCACACAAAATTCAATTAAAGTGAAAAAAATAAAAAATCCTAAGTTTTTATTTACGTTTTATTTATTTATATTTTTTAATGTATATTCGCCCCCGATGATGAAATCATGGCTTCGCCACTTAATCTGACCCTATGATTTAATGAGGCCTATTCTAAATTGAAAATGAATCGGGCCACTATATTATATTTTTAAATAATTTTTTTTCTTGTAAAGATGCAAATAAATAAATTAAATTTTCACATTTTAGTTCTTCTAACATATATTGATATTTTTCTGAATTGCTAATTGTAGCGGGACTTTTACTGAAATTGGCTTATTTGCAGCGGTACTTTCCATTTCAACTTTTTCAACTTTCTCAAAAACTCAAAACGCTCTCAACTAAAAAAAGTCGAAAAATTAAAATTTTCGACTTTGTTTGATAAATCGACTGTCCGACGACAACAAATAACATTATGGACGATTCTGATGACTTGTTCGAGGTAAAATCAAAGAAATTAGTGAAAGTTCAAATTTTTCGCGGCAATATCATGTTGTGTAGCACGAGAACCCCAAAAATTTGGGGTTCCCGTGCTGCACAACACGGGAAAAAAGAAAAAAAAAAAAACTAAGGTTCGTGCTGAGGAGCACGGGAACACCATGTTCCCGTGCCTTGGAGGACGGAGTCTTGTGGTTCCCGTGCCCTAGAGGACGGGAACCATGAACTATCGTCCCCTAGGGCACGGGAACCCTAAATTAATTTTTTTTTAAATTTATATTGTTATTTATATACTAATTATTATTTGTTATACCTTAATAGGCTAGTGAAGGTGATTTTGACGATGAGTTTGGAACTGAATATGACAACGAGTATGAGGATCCCAACATGTGTTTTGATGTTCCTCAAGACACACCAACAACTTCTGAGGATCACAGTCAATATTTCAATGTGGGTGTTGAGTTTGAAACTGGGAAAGAATTAGTGGCATGGGCAAAAAAAAATGGCTGCTACTCATGGTCATCGATTGATAGTAACTTCAAAGCAGAAAAACGTTTATGTAGTAATTAGATGTCATGTGTCTGGGAAGGGACGTGAAAAACGAACCGAAAGTGTGAAGCAACGGAATGTGGGAACAAAGAAATGTGGATGTCCGTTTCGTATATACTGTAGCAAAAATCGAAACGATGGACTATGGCGAATAAATTTGAAAAATGGCATCCACACTCATCCGACGCTACCGTATTTTACCGGACAAGGACCGGATAGTCGTTTGACACCAGAAGAATACGAGGTAGTGAAGTTACTTAGAAGGAGCCACGTGAAGCCGGCATTAATCATGGATCGACTGAGGAAGGATAATCTACAGACATCAACGAGTGTGAAACATATTTACAACCAACTTGAGAAGATGAAAAAAAAGAATATGGCGGGGAAGTGTAGCACCCTCAATGATTTAATAGAAAGTTTAGAAACACGGACTTTATTAAAAACTTTCGGATCCAATTTGAACTTTTGAGAAAACCAATTTGATTCACAAAATTTATAAATCCGTTTCTCTTTACTTTAAATTTAACCCACAATCGTAAAATAAGATTTTTCATAGAGGGTGTACCATAACATGAACGGGATTTTGAAAACAATCTTAATGTGGCGGAAGAATCCACATAAAACATCACCGGGGTTTGGAAAACACTTGTAAGACAGCGGAAGGAAAATAAACTTTATTTAAGATACCCCCGTTTAATAGACTGGGTTCCCAAATCAGAGTACAAGAATGATATCTTGATTAGATATTTTAAGAAATCGTTGACGTGGTAAAAATCCTGGTAAAACAGTCAAGGCACCAAGGCTAGCGATTCCTCGAACTCCACTCCGCCGGCCTCCTAGTTGATTCGACAACCTGAAAAGGGAATATAAATAAAAGCATGAGCTCAACCACTTGCTCAGTAAGGACGTTGGCCTGACGAACTCACGCATCTCTCAACGTGTCACTCACGACCTATGGGAGTCCTAAAGTCCATGTCTATGTTCTTTTATGTCTAAGGCTTTTACGTCATAGTTGTATTATGTTATAGTATTTCATCGACGTTAATCACGACATATAATCACGTCACAAATAATTAAACATATAACTTCACATATGAGCACATAATAAAAAGTCTGGTTTTGCTTTGAAAGCCATTTGAAATTCACTTTGAAAATCATGTGGGGATTCGTTTTCCTTTAGAAATCATTTCTTAGTTCATTTTGGAACTCGTCTTGGACAAAATATCCATTTCAACGAAGTTCCCCTTTTTAGAACGATAGCCCCCTTTTAAAACTCTTTTTAAAACCATTTTTTCTTTCAAAATCTTTCGTATGCAGCTATGCACATGTTTATATGCTGAGTCTGGTCATTCGGTGGGAGCTAACCACCCTGTTGTTCTATAGTAACTGTTGTTGGGATACCGGCCCCCCGTATCCCGTGTCTATTCAACCGTAGCAACGTTACAATTTTGAGTTTTCTATAGTAGACCATGCAATACCAATTAATGACTCGATGAATGCACGAAAGTCAAAGATCTTAATAGCAACACGATAATAATTCCAATTATATCATTCACGTAATTCGAAGGAATTAAATCACATAATTCGGAAGTAATTTTCGAGATTATAGTAAGCACATAGAGATCAAACATTAGTAATAAGGACACATATACTTGTACACGTATATACACATAGGCACTTATACGTATTTATATACTTAGACCTATACATATATACTCTAATTTATAACTATGGGTTATAAGTTTCCTCAACCCGAAGGGAGTACGCTAATAACATCATAGGTCTAAACTATCGATATACATATAAATATACTTATATATATATACATACTTATACCCCACAATAGTAAACCACGTAATTCAAACACACATAATGAGATTCAACGCTTCTTAATTAAGGAACCATCGGAAATCTAATTCCGTATAGGTACTAGCACATAGTAATTTCGAAGAACAACCTATTGTTCTAATCATATATTAGTCTAAGAATATTTCTTAGAAGTAGCTCAATAATGATGGGAAACTTCATCTATGTTCAATTATTATGTTAAGTTATGCCTCAAGAGTTTAAACCATGCTCACAAAGGACCCTTTAATTCAAGTAGTTTACTTACAGAAAAATCGGACAGTTTTGACACTTTCACTTCAAAAATACATTTCTCTTAGACCATAACTTCAAAAATTCTGAAACTTTAACACAATACTCCTATATCATTTTAAAAGACTCATTTAAAACAGTTTTCCAAAATAATCAGTAGACTAAGATAAATGAGTAAAACAGTGCAGTAGTGTGGTCACACTTTCAGAAACAGAACCAACCACTTTAAAAATACCCAAAAAATCACCCTTTTGTTAAAACACTGTAAAACTTTGCAGAAAAATGGTTTTATAGGTTATAAATATATTCCAAGTGTAATCAAGGAAATCAAAGTAGGAAAACATCGATTTTAAAAGCAAATCCTCAGTTGACTCAAAAACTGTGCATGTTTAGTAAATATTTCATATCTTAATCATCTGAAATCTTATTGATGATTAAAATATATGAAATTAAAGAGAACAGAAAGATCTAGTTACCCATGAAATTTTGTGATTTTAAGAAAACAGGGCATCTGTAAAACATGCAGTAAACTCCGAGTCTGAAAACCTGAAAATTCATTAGTGATCTATATCTACATCTTTGATCAAAACAAATTTGGCAGTTTAGGCACTATAACTTCAGAAATTCATATCTCCTAAACCGTAGATCCAAACCTGATGAAATTTCGAACACATGTTCATATCTAAGTCTAGTTTATAGGGTTAAAACAGTTTATGAAGAAATTTATCTATGTAAGAGATATTATCAGTTTAGTGCAGTAGCATAACGAGAAATTCAGAACAGATCCACTAAATTTAAAAATATCAAATAATTCATCACTTAATCCAAAAGTTACAAAATGTTGTATAATATTAGTTTCATAAGTTTATAATCATATTCAAGTGGAATCAACTCAATAAGATTAGTATAAAACGCTATTTAACACATAACTCGTGGATGACTCCGAAACTGTGCGGATCCAGAAAAAGGTTCATAACACACTAAATACAAATCCGATTTATGCATAATTTATATCTAAATGCAGCTAACCTAAAGACCTAGACTACTATAAAATTTCATAATTTTATCAAAAGTATTACCCGATGAGACATGCAATACAAACAGAGGCTACGAAACTGAAATTCAATTAGTGTTCATCAAGAGCTTAATCTTCTAAAGCCCAAAATTAAAACCACAAACATATAATTCATTAAAACCCATATAATTTATATTAATTAGGTTATTATTTCAGTAAAGACCAAGTTCCTTACCCAAGAGCAATAAATCGAAGATGAAGGAGTAAGAAAACCAAAGGCTCGGTGGATTTTCAACGGGTTTGGCTTGGATGTTCTTGGATGGCTTTGGGGCTGAGTTTGAAGGATGTGAAGGGGATGTTTCTTGAGCAAAGAAGATGGAGTTTCTCTTTTCGAGAGAAGAGGAAGGGGCTTTGATGGGAGCTTCTTGAAGTGCAAGAAGAGAATTCTTCTTGGGGGCTTTTGATCGATGAAGAAGGAAAGAGGAGAGAGCCTTTTGGCTGGTGTTTTGGTGTGAAGAGAATGTGAAGAGGAGGGGTTTATTTATAGGAGAGTAGAGGGACTTACTTGCAATATAAGAAACAAGAGGGTGTAGATAGCAATTAGGAGGACTTGGACACTTGGAAACTCACCACCAAACCCAACACACTCAACTTATACACACGGTATTTTCACAAAACACAAAGCACATGCACACACAACACCTATACATATACACATCTATACATAAATAATATTAAAATAATAAAAGATAAATGGTGTGGCATTTCCTATGCTCAAACCGAGAGAGAGAGAGAGAGATCCTATGTCATGTATGTCACATACATATACATCAAATAAATGTGCACATATAACATACATACATATATACACACATAAATAAATCCTAGCACATATAATATATCATATTATAAACATACACATTCACATAATATGACATACATAATTAAGTCCACGTCATATATTATATATTAGCATAAAATATATATGCACATATACAATCCCAATTAGCATGACTTACATAGATGGTCACTAAATTCATTAAATCACATAATTAGAATCAACTACTCAATTAATAATAATGTCTACTTCTAAAAATACTATAATGTATCTAAATCACATAAACACGTAGAGAAAGTATAAATCACTACTCGATTCATAAAATGCACGTATATTCGTATTTACTATGTATTGAATATGTTCATATATAAATGCTTATGAAAATGCGGGTTGTTACTGGAAGACTGTGATACAACACGTGATGTCGAACCTTCAAGAATCTGGATATGAATATTGGTATCGAAGTAATGAAGCTGATGATACACCTACTGATTTGATGTTCGTTGCTCCTATTTCAATGAAACTTTTGCGGTTATTCTCTCGCGTTATATTGATGGACTGCACTTACAAAACCAATAGGTATGTTGTTAATTAGTATTTAGTATTGTGTTATTGTACATTGATTGCATTTGATATTTATGTATTTACTTAGGTATGAGATGCCACTTCTGGAAATAGTTGGAATCACCCCTGTTGGTTACAATTTTACAATTGTTGTTCCTTTCATGTCACATGAAGACGCAGACACATATGAATGGGCTTTGAGTTGTTTGAAATGTGCATTGGGGGGCTGGTACCTGATGTGATATTGACGGATCGTGAATTAGGACTCATTAAAGCAATGCCCCAAATATTTCCAGATTCCGCACATTTCTTGTGTTTGTTTCATATCAATAGAAACGTGGAAAAAAATGCATCGAGATTTATTGGTAGTACTAAACACGGACTTATATTCCGGCGCATACATTGGGCAACATTAGTGGAATCAAAAACAGAAGAAGATTACTATGAAAATTACGAGGAAATGGTTAGACGCTATGGTTGTTACCCCAAATTGATATCATACCTTAACGATACTTGGCTAATATACAAGCACAAATTCGTCAAAGCATGGACTAATAAGATTTTGCATTTTGGGAACACGACGACTAATAGGTACTTTCGGTTTCATTATCGTCTTGTATTTTATATTTTATTGTGGGCGTTTTTAATTATTTTTGTTATTTTAATGGCTATTAACAGGGTGGAAAGTGCTCATAATAAATCGTCTAAGGGTTGGATTAGTGCTTCTACCGGCGCTGTGAACACCATTCAATATCAGCTCGACTCCGGGGTAGAGTATCAACGTACCAAGATGAGGGTGAGTTTTCAAAATGCAGTTTAATCCGGTTGCATAAATCATCGTATCCGGTATTTCAGGGTTTGATATGCAAAGTCACACATAAATCATTAAATTTGCTTGATGATGAGCTCGATAAACCGGGGTTTCAAGACCCATCTCTTTGTGATCACGTTCTGTGGGTTACTCATGGACTTCCCTTTTGACGAGCCTCTTCCGATTTTTGGGTTAAAGCCCAACTAAGCACATCATTAAGCCCCCCTCTCCCAGGTTAAACCACGGGCCCGTGGGTATGCCTGGGAGTAATCTAGGAATAGTCGCTCGAAGACGAAATAATTTTCCTGTTTTCTTTGAATTTTAAGGTAGCAGGAAATTTTTATGTCGGCTGCAGGGATCTTGCAGAAGCGAGCGCGGAAGTTAGGTGATGATATTTCTTGAAGGGAGGCCCGGTTGTGGTACGGTGACGGTCAGACGCCAAAATTATTGGAGGAAGTTGTGACATTGCGAGGGCCTGAGCCGCGAGCCCCCCGACAAAATTTGGCTCTCGGGTTTCTCAAGTTGAATTACTTATATTTTTTGTTTAAAATTTTACAGGCCCCCGTGATATTTGTTGGGTGAGACAAGCAAAAAAAAAAAAATCATTGAATTGTTTAATTAATGTCGTAGCAGAGTAGTGTGGAAATTTTTGAATCTGTGGACACAAATTATGTGAAATTCGGAGTTGTTGGCGAAAAGTTATGCACAAAAAGGTGCCCTGGCTCAAAAATCGAGCAAGGGGAGATTCCAGATGGCGTGACACAGTTACCGACGGCGGCTGGAGTCAGCGTGATGTCAGCACAATGCGGCTGACGTCACGCGTGTTGCTGGCTCGCTGAACGAGTGGACTCGTTCCACTGGGTCGACTCGTGTGGGTGAGGTGGAATCGGGCGCTGGGAACGATGGCAGAAGGGTGACGTTAGCTTGACGTCATACGGGCACGGGGATTGAGGGAAGACAGCTGGACACCAAGTCAACTCAGGCAAATTAGAGGGCCAAATGAGTTGACTCGATGAGACAGATGACTCGGGCAGCTGTTGGGGAATGACATCATTGATGACGTTACACGGGTGGGGGAACTGTTGCCGCGCGCGTGAGGCGCGTGCATGGCACTCCCGTGCATTGTGGCACGTGTTAGGGCGCCTGTCAGGCGTGAGGCCACGTCGCGCGCGTGGCGGCGCATGAGAGGCGTCTGCCACTGTTTCGGCACGTCCAAGTTCATGGAGACCCAATTTTTCGTGACGAAAATGATTTTTCGGCTACCGAATTAAGGCGGATATCCGAGGTGGCTTCTGATACGTCTTATTTTTTGGCGGCCAACAATTTATCAAGATTTTGGTTTCTTTAGTAAAGATTTATTTTTATTTATTATTTTTCTTTTTTTTTGGCAAGACGGTATCCCTTGATTTTATCTTCTCGTGGGAAGTCCGACTCTCGCAAAGATCGAGCTATGCTTTATCTTTTTATGTGAGACGGTATCACGTGTCTTTAGTGCCTAGTAGGAAGTCCATATTTATTTATATTTTAGTTTTTGGTGGCGAGACGGTATATCTTGGCTTTATCGCTTAGTGAGAAGTCCGACTCTCGCAAAGAATGAGCTATGCTTTATCTTTTTAGGTGAGATGGTATCCCGTGGCTTTATTGCCTAGTGGGAATTCCGTATTTTATACTTGGTGCTTGATCAGACCCTCAAGTTTTTTATGCAGGAAGTCTACCCATTTACCTATGTTTTTGTGTCGGGTAAGACTCCCCTGAGCTTTAGTTGCTCTATTTTTTGAAGCTTTGGGGAGCGAGAAAGTAAGGTTCGACTTGGCCAGACCCTTTGTGATCCTTGGTATCTTTTCCTTTAGCTATTTTTTGAGATTATTTTGCTAAATCGATTGTAGATGCCTTGAACGAAAACGCAAAGAGAAGAAAAATGGTTGATGTAGAAATCGCGGCGGTGGTATCCCACCGACTAAAACAGTTTAATAAGAATCATGCGGCTTGCGGTATGCCCCGACTTATTACATAGTTGAAAATATTGTGCAGGGCGATATGCCACCAACTTATTACTGAAAAGAAATTACAAGGGGCCCGAGGGGGCAATAATCGATACTAAGTGAAGTATTTCTTCAAGATTGCGATTGTTCTAGGGATTCTCTCAAGTGCTCATTTTGGATAAGTCTTCCGAGTGCTCACTTAAGCTAAAAACACTCCTCAGTAGTGTGACCCCAATCTCTGTATTCAATGTAATCATCCGAATTTTGTCGTTCTGAATTATTCTTCATCCTTCTCGGTGGTTGTAAAATCCCTTTATGTTCTGTGATGATCATCATCTCAACAAGTTTATCCTTGATAGGTGAGAACGTCTAGAAGGTCCGATTTTTGGCGATACACCACTCTTCTTCTCTATTATAATCATGGCTTCCCTCGTCACGCTTTCGCTTAAGGGGTACTGTCATCTCCACAGTCTCCCCAATCTGAACGTATTTCACAACACGGCTACTCTAGAGTCATAGGAGGTCGGCCTGCGATGGACTCTTGAAAACGAACATGCTTCAAATTGTATTGTAGTATGCCGGCTAACATTTCGTGATTAAGGTGGGGCACTTCATGTACTGCTTTGACAAATCGTTGCAGATAATCTCTGAGCGACTCTCCGTTCCACTGTATGACCTTGAAGAGATATGATCCAGTTATGGCGTATTTCTTATTGATAGAGTATTGGTTAAGGAAACGCGTCGCTAGTTGGTCCAGATTGTTGATAGACCATCCGGTCAAGCCGTTGAACCAAATTTGTGCCTCATCAGTTAGTGTGGTCTGAAAAATCTTGCAGCAAGCTGCGTTACTAAGACCGTAGAGGTCAATTTTGGCGTAAAAATTATTTAAGTGATCTTGGGGATCCCCCGTTCCGTCGAATTGGGAGAGATTGGGGATCCTAAATCCGAGAGGCAACACTTCTTCCATAATGGCCGGAATGGATAGGCTAATTCGGGTGGGGAATGCTTCAAAGCGAGCGGTTGTTGACTTCGAAGCTTCTCGTTGAGGGCTTCTTGAGTTACGGTCATCAACGCCCTTGCGACAACTTTTTGTCTCTTCAGGTAGGGAATATCTATTTCCAGGTTCGTTTGGAAGGGAGTTTCCACGGTGAAAGGTGTTAGAGTAGGTGACCGAAGAGCCAGCTAATTTTTGTGTTTTTTCACGCTACTCGTAAATAATCTATTTCATATTAATGATAAAACCCCCCTTTGGCATTCTATATCTTTGTCCCTTGCATAAGCATAGATGTAGTCCTTACAGTTACTTATTTACAATAAATATGTCTAGTAGAATCATGAGAATATTTTTGAAGTATAGTAAATGTTAAACGTAGTTCCTAATCAACGGGATACACCACTAATGAAAATATTGGCATTTCCCATTCGAGACTAGCACTTAGTGTATGTGTACCGCGGCTCATAAGTTGATGAGTTCACTGAACTCCCTCAATCTAGAGATCTCTAAGTGGTTCCCAATAATTTAGTAGAGGTTTCTATGATATAGTTGTACACCATTAATCCTTAAGACCCAGACATCACCGTGACTTCACTAGAGAACCAGCTGTATCTTGACATGTCCCTGAGTTCCACCGAGGACCGCCCCAAGGGCCAGTGTTCGTGCAGTCTGAAATCTAATAGGAGGTCTGTACATTGTAGTAGGGGATTCGATCGCTTGATCAGTCATGTATATCGTGTGTGTTCTTGGGATTTATAATCCATGAAGTCTGTGGCCACAGCTGAAAGTGTCGTGATTAGAGAAATGTGTTTCTCTAAGTCAAACACGAACGTATTATATAATCAAGAACGTCCACACAATTATTGAACTTATAAGAGCTCTCGATGAACGAACGCCTCTAGTTTAGTCGGGATATATGTATCGAAGGGATCGTATTGTACGTGAACTATATCACACTGTTCTGCAGGC
>NW_012193446.1:127191-141407 GCF_000504015.1 Erythranthe guttata
GCGCTGCCATTAAACCCGGAAAATTTAAGTCCATCATGTAACAATATGTTAAACTCGTCACTCTTGGAACAATCATTGTCTTTATTAAAAAAATTACACTATTTTTTATGTATATTCGGCCCCATCGGTGATGGAATCTTGACTTAGCCACTGCTAGAGGGTTTCCTCAAATTATTAATTTAAGGAGTTCTACCTCACATAATTTTTCCAAATAAGGGGGTCTTACTAATTTTCCCTATTTTATTTGAGAAAATAAGTAGCACCCCCCTCATTTGGGAAAATCATGTGAGGTAGACCACCATCCAAACAATAATTTGAGAAAACACCTTTGGCTCAAGTATAGAATTCCTCATACATTTAAATTGTCCAATATACCAATCCTAATTCAATTATTCTTTTCTCTCTCTCTCTTTCTTCCGTCTGCTCTTTTCACCCCGTTTCTTTTCTCAATATCCGGATATCACCACTCTCCGTCCACTCTTTGCAACCACCATAGCCTACCGTTGCTCGTCCGCCCTTCCATTACCGCCCCCATCTCGCCACCCGTACCACCCACTTTCTGATTCTAATTCTGAGAATAAACTAGAAAGATGTATTTACGGCAGTAGCTCCGGAGGACGAGAGAAACAACAGTGGATTCACTGGAATTGGTGGTAGAGGACTTAGGCTGTGTTTGATACCACTTAATGAGCGCTTAATGGAAGCCAAATCTTATTCGGTCAGAAGTTTTACTATTCAGCATATTTGGTATACACATCTGAATGAAGGCGTTTCTCTCTTACCGATTCAGTTGGATTATTTGGACTTAACCATTCAGAGGTTATACTGAAAGGATTTGGACAAAAATTATCCCTACGAAAGAGATAAATATTTATATATATTTTATATTTGATGGTATTGGGTAGTGGTCAGTACTCATTATCTTGTACATGTGTGTTCTATTCCTAAGGAAGAGAGGTATTTTTATTATTATTATTATTATTATTATTATTATTATTATTATTATTATGATTATTATTATTATTATTATTATTATTTACTTTTTGAGGTAATATATATATATATATATATATATATATATATATATATATATATATATATATATCGAAATTTATTTTTATATATTATTTGTTAAAAAGTGGATTAGATTTTTCTATATTGTACTTACTTTCATTAAAACAGTATAATAAACTAATATTTACGAGTGCCACAATTTTTTTAGTATTTTTTCATTACAATTCAGTTAGTAGTTAATTTTATTTGTTAGAAATTATGAGGGTTAATATAGTAAAATTACATCATTCAGTTATGATAGACATTGGAGTTACCAACAAATTTATACATTCAGTATTCAGCATTCAGACAATACTCTTAACAGTTCAGATGTGTATTCAGCATTCAGCATTCAGTGCTTAATCCTATCAAACGAAGCCTTAGAACGGGTGCAGGTGTTAGTGGAGGTGGAGGCAGCGGTTTTGGTGGTGGAATGAACATCATTAATAATGAGATTGGTGGATGGGTATAGTTGCGGGGTGGTGATGGTGTGGTGCCGATGGGGAGGTATATTTATGATTTTTTTGGGTAGATCAGGCAGATGATGGCGCGTGTGGAGAAAATTCGCACAGGCTGAACCCGTAATCGATTATATTCAATATTCGATTTAAGGTTTAATCGACTGTGTTCAGTAGTCAATTAAGGTTAATCGCTACGTTTTTCAATTTATTTTTGGATTTTTGGCTATTAATTTCATATTTTGCCACGTGTAGTCAGACTTGAGGCTAAACGGTAGTGTGTTTTTGTTTTGTCACTGTTAATCCATCATCCCAATTTGTATAAAACAATACATTTTTTGTATAATTGTTGTTTTGTAAAAAATAATTGATATCGTTTTTTTTTAGTTTTTGTTTCGCTTGGTTATTTTGTATGAATTTTTTTGTTGAATCGTGTTGGATTTCATTGACGACATTACAGTTGTTTTTATTACATTTAGTAGTTAATTTCATTATTCAACAACAACTTTAGTAATCAATTTCTTAATCGACTATGACTCAGTTCATAATCAATTAATCATCTAATTAAAGGTGAAAAAAAAGTAAAAAAAAAAGGAGAAAAAAGAATACAAAAAATTATAAGAATAAAAGAATTTTGAAAATTAATTAAAAAAACGAAAATAGGAATGAGAGTAGTTGAAAAAAGATAGTGAAAGGACGATTTAGGGATTAGAGAAAAGGTCAAAGGAGTATGGATTTGTCCAAATAGTGAAATATGAATTGTGAAATGTGTGAGGGGGTTTTCTCAAGTAGACCTATTTTTTTTCGGCTTAATCCCACTTTGCACCCTTTAAATGGAACATTTTGGCACTTTGCACCCATGAAAAAATATATAATTTTAAATACCACTAAAAATATTAAATTATCTTTATTAATTTTAAAAACTCATGTGGGGTGCATTATATGATATATTGTGTTTCGAGGGTGCAAAGTGCTATTAATTTGTTTCGAGGGTGCAAAGTGCTAAAATGGTATATTGTAAGGGTGCAAAGTGAAATTAAACCTTTTTCTTCGTCAGCGGATACATTTTATCTTCAACCAATAAACCCACGATGCGCACGTGATATTGCTGAAGCGCCCGGGCAGGTTATGATGACACTCCCCAACATTACATTTCAAATTTTAGTTCAGTCCAAGAGGGACAACCTAGTAATTTCACTATCTCAAATCAGCATGAAACAAGATAAGGAGTAGCACAGACACGTCACCGATCCATGTCGCTCTTCTCCCAAACACATCCAGCCGTTGATTAAGAACCTGTAAGAGAATCCCTGCCGTAGATTCAACCCCCTAAAACACTCAATCCTCTCTTCATTATTTTTGATATTTTCAATTCTCGATCCATCTCCGATCCCTCTGTTTAACCCCTTTTATAACCCTTCAGTTCACTCCCTTTTCATTTTCTCACTCTAGAAATTAGGGTTTTTGTTTCCCCGAATTTTAGGAGATCTTTACTTTGTGGTGATGGCAAGTGAAGAAGTGCAGTGTGATAATATTGATAATCAGGCTCAGGCGCCGCCGCCGGTCCCACCGCTCGTTTCCGGCGGCTTGCCTCCGTACCCAGAGGTAGAGGGTTTTTTTTTTGTCTCCTTTCAGTCAATTTTTGGTCTTTTTTCTTGAAAATATTTGTATAAATAATTTTGTACAGATGATTTTAGCAGCGATTGAAGCGTTGAACGAAGATCAGGGCTCAAACAAATCTTCGATCTCGAAGCAAATCGAAGATACCCACGGAGACCTGCCGCCGGCTCACTCCACTCTTCTTACCCACCACCTCAACAAGATGAAATCATCCGGTCAGCTTATTTTCTCCAAGAACTGCTACCGCAAACCCGACACCAATTCTCCGCCGCCGCGCCGCGGCCGAGGACGACCACCCAAGCCCAAAACCTCTCTGCCGTCTGCCGCCGCCGTCCTGTCCCCGCCCCGTCCACGTGGCCGTCCCCCGAAGTCCCGCGACCCAGCGGCTCCTCCGCCGCCGCCTAAACCCACGGCCGCAAGTACGAGTGATGCTCTTTCTGGGAGAAAACGCGGCCGCCCGCCCAAGGCTGCTGCTAGCGCTGGGTTGGCTGCACCTCCGCGAGCTGCTGCCGCTGGCCCGCCGCGCGGCCGTGGTAGGCCCCCTAAAGTGAAGCCTGCAATGGCTGCGGCTGTAGGAGCTTGAGATTGTAGGGATTTAGTAGTGCTAATTAATTTGATGATTATATATTTATGGATGTGTTCTTGGGTATTTAGGTTGTTTTGCAACGGCTTCTTCAAAGTGATTATGAGCTTTTTAATGTTTAAAAAAAAAACTAATTATGAAACCAAAAAAACTCATAATCACTTTGAAAAGGAGTTTGTTTGTAACTTCTAATGTAAATTTGGTCTTCGTGCTTAAATTTGTTTATTTGAATCTCTTTTGTCATTCCTTTAATGGAAACTCGCTCAATTTTTATATGGATGAATTAGAGTTAAAATTAATTTGTATTTTGAACAATAATTTGTATTATGCGTGACTACAAAATGAAAATTTCAAATTCCGCCGATTCTAAGATGTTCGGATAGATTCTCTGAGGAGGTCATTGCCCCAATTTGTCGGAGAGTTCAAAAAGAAATGGAACCTTACAAATAAGGTCGCTAGGATAATGAGATGGAATGGATTTTTGTAAGGTCATCGCCCCAATTTATGCGTGCTTTGAGCACATATTGGTCCTTCAATCCCCGTGGAGATGAGAATATGAGGTTCTTGAGAGCATTGATGCTAGGGTATCACATAAAGCCCGTCAATTTTTATCCCGCTCTTTCACAGTCGATGAGGTAACCTAGGCCATATCACAAATGCCCCCTCAAAAGTCTCGGTTCCGGATGAATTGTATCAAATTTTGGCATATTTTAGAGTCTTGGAATTTCTAAATGACCATAATCTTCCACCAAGTTTTAAATACACACAAATCGCTCTTACTCTAATGGTGAAAAACCTTGAAAAAATAACAAAAGATAGAAATTTGGTTCGAAAGTTCTGGTTAACACACCAAAAACCATGCTCAATGATCAAATATCCCTCACCCAAGCTACTTTTGTTCCAAAAATATTGATCACTAATATTGTTCCCGTAGCATTTGAGATTAACTATTTTATCAAGTGTCTAATGCTAAAACAAATTATATGGCCATGATATCGGACATTAGTAATGTCTCATATCCAAATTTTAAGTCTTAACGTGGATTGGCATCCGACTCACTTGAATCAATTTTACTACTATTTTTTTTTTGAAATGACCACCTCAACCAAAAATTTAAATTGTTAGTGAGATATATCATTTAATATTTAAATATCCAATACGATCTTTCAAGTGCAGACGAATTACAATTTAAGCCTTATACTTGGAATATTTGAAACGGGTGGCAGTGAAATTGAAACTCATGACATTTTAACATTTAAACTGACTCTGATATCATATTTAATTGGGTAAATTCCACTTTACCCCCTCGTACTCTGCCCAAGAACCACTTTACCCCCTCGTATTCTTAATTTCGTCGATTTACCCCCTTGTACTTGTACAATTTCCCAATACCACCCTCTTCGTCAACTTTTTTTTGATTTTGACTCTGACGCCATTTGGTCAGGAGTCAAAATATTGACGTAAATATTGAATTTTTTTGATTTTGACTCTCGAGATTAGAAAAGAGAAAGTTTCACACATTCATATATTTTTTTCTTTGCACTGGGTGGAATCCATCAATTTTTGGGTCTTGATTTTTATCAAGTTAGGGGTTCAATTTGGGGATATCTTGGAAGGGAAAGTGGTGGGAGAAGAAGAAATGACAATATTGACGGAGGAGAAACGACGCGTTATAGACAGTGGCAATTTTGTAATTTACAGAGTTGACCAAACGGCGTCGTCAGAGTCAAAATTGACAAAAGTTGAAGGAAAGGGCTGTATTGGGAAATTGTACAAGTACAAGGGGATAAATCGATGAAATTGAGAGTACGAGGGGGTAAAGTGTTTCTCAGGCAGAGTACGAAGGGGTAAAGTGGAATTTATCCTATTTAATTTTCAGAATATTTCTAATATCATAATTAATTAACCATTATTTCCTAATTTTGTCTCTTTTGACTTTGAGCCATTTGATCCAAAAATTGAACCGACATTGAGACGAGAACGAAGAAACAAAGCAACCATATATGAGATAGTAAATGACAATCTTACGCACCAAGAAACGACTTGGAGTAGTAACTAACAATTGGGCATAATTCCAATAAATAAATAAATAAATAAGAGATATGTAGTTTTTGTACATTCATTCAATGGGTGAAGTTTGGGAATTCGTGATTCCCATGATGAACAAATTTCAACCGAGTACATATGTAACTAAATTGGAGGGTGGAGATTTCAAATCCTTTATCAAATCCCTCCATCTAAACAAGTACAAATGATTTGTTTTTATGAATTTCAAATTCTTTATCAAATTCTTCCATCCAAATAAAGGCTCAATGGATTCCTTAGTATGGATTTGAAAAATTGCTCCCTCAATTCTATCATCCAAATGCACCCTGAATGGATTTATTCTTATTGATTTGAAATTAGTCCCTCGAATTCTTCCATCCAAATGCATCATTAGGATGTATTTGAATTCAGTGATTTAGAACGAATAAATTTGAAAATGGCTCTAAATGAAAATGATTTGGAAAACAAACTCCAAATAGGATGAATTTCAAATCCAGTACTCCATTCACTATGAAACTTAAAAATTACTTGTAATATCACTCAGTCTAAACAAGATCAATAAATTTGTTATCATAAATTAAACTTCCTCATTCAAATCCACACTTAAATATTTTATTGATAGACGAAGCTAATTTATGTAAAATTAATAGTTAAGGGAATTAAGTATATGGCCCTTTAGCAATAAATCCATTGGATGAGTAATAAATAGTGATATGTCCAACTCTTAGGGTGCATTTGGATGGAGGGATTTGGGGAGAAAATTAACGAAAGAGAGGGAGGGGGAGTACGCTTCAATTCGTCTAACTAAATACATAAATATGACTATAGTCATATTCGAATATGACTATAGTCATGTTGCTGCAACTGTACAGATTTGAAACTCTATTTTCAGATCTGGAGAAAAGAGAAGGAGAGAGAGAGAGAGAGAGAGAGAGAGAGAGATTGAAATCGAAAAATACATAAATAAAGGTAGAAAATTAACGAAAGAGAGGGAGGGGGAGTCAACAGCGATGGCGGCGGTGGTGAACGAAAGATAGAGTGAGAGAGGCGGACGGTGGTGGTGGGCAGATCTGAAAAAAAAAAAAAAAAAAACTGAGAAATCGAGAAAGATAACAAAAATAAGATAAGAAGCCTTACGTGAAAACGAAGGAGGCGGCGGCGGCACAAGCGACGACGGTGGTTTTCTACTAGAAACCAAACACTATAACCAACTCCACCTATCAATAAGGCCATACAACCCCAGAAAAACAAAGATACAAATGCTACAGCCACTTCTCAGAATTGCATGCTGATTAATAATGATTTCAGAAAAATATAAAAAAATATCATAGAGAAAGGGAAAAAAAAACCTTAAATTTCTTAGATCCCGAAACCAGATGAGAAACTATAAATCCACCATGCCCATAACGAAGCATCTGCTGCAGCTGCCAATCCGTCTGGACACCCAACACAAAACCCTCACAACCACAACTCTCCTGAAAGTAAAAAACGTGCTTATGATGCCTCTGCACCCACATTTTCACACTGCACCGATCATCCAAATGCAATTCATGAGGCGAGTTCTTTATCAGCCTCTCCATATTACGTACATCATTACGCGTCAGAAAATCATCCCTGCTGTGGGGCCCGCCGTGCCTCTGCACTTCCTCCATGTGGTGCTGGACAATAGCGTCCAATGATATTCCAACGTGGAGCAGTGACATCACCTTCTGACGAAGCTCCTCAGATATTCGAGGAGCGTACATTGCTCTTGTACCCACGGATTCATGGTCGAGGATGCCATGGCATGGGGCCCCACTCTTATCCACGTGGCTTCTCTGGTTGTAGATGATGAGAGCGAGTTGTGGGCGAGTGTACAAACGTTTGACTGTGAAATGACAAATACACCCCCGCATCATGTGCCTTCTTCCGGGCCTACTTCCCTTGCCCGAAGAGGGTTTGGTGCTCGTTTTTTCTCCAATTTGGGGTTCGATGTCTCTGTAGTCTTCTGGACCATAAGAGCACCAATACCTAAATATCAAGAATTTGATTTTTTTTCTTGTGATATAACTTTTTCGATGAATTTAACAAACCCGTAATAACTAAAAAGGGCGCAGATTATAACGGGAAAATTCTAGTTCAAAGGGTCGTCTTCAAGAAAGCACGATCGAACATTATATACATACGAACTTACGAGGGGTGTGACATACAGTGTATACTCGAGATATCCATCAACTCGGTTTGTTTAGATTTCCTTCAATAAAATTTTCGATGTTTCTTGTTATACATTCCTTCAATACCTTTTTCGACGAACTTAACTAACTAGTAATCTAAAAGGCCGTAAATTCCAATGTGAAGTTATAGTGAAAAAGGGTCGTCTTCCAGAAAGCACGATCGAGCATTATACATATGCAATAAATACGGACTTACGAGGGAGTGTGACATACAGTGTATACTCGAGATATCCATCGACTCTTGGTTTGTTCAGACTTCCTTCGGGTCTTTTCCTTCTCGATTCTACACGGAAATTAGCTGGGCAATCTGCATTACCGGATTCTCCTTTCACGAAATCTTCGACTCTGGAAAACGGAATTAGGGCAATGTCATCACCCCCTTGACGACCACCTTCAACTTTGACCCAATTTATATGAGCTGCAGAAAATTCAGTGTATGGAGGATCTTGAACTGGTAGGTTTAATATATCTTCCATTCTAGCCATCTAACACAACAGAAAAGACAAAAAAAAAAAAAAAGAACGAAAAGCGCAAGTTAGCAAATTGTTGATGATAACAATTTATTTTTGAAGTATGTGAAAGGCAGCACATTAATGAAAGCCAAACAGAGTTCATTTTGCTGCTAAATTATTGATTGGACACTGAAATAAATAACACAATCGATACACACACACACACACACACACAAATATATATATATATATATATATATATATATATATATATAGCAGATAAGAGGAGCAAATTTGAATTAAAAAAAAAACAGAGAGGAGCGAAAATTTGTACCTTTGATTCATGACCCTTCATTTCTTCCCCACCCGCCACACTAGAAATTATCGGCGATGAAAGTGCAGAATTCTAAAGCTTTATTTCTATTTTGGAGTGAAAAAAGAAAAAGAAAAATAAAAATTCAATTAAAAATTCGAGGGTTTGTGAATTAAAAAAAAAAAGTAATGGAAAATGATGAAATTACAGGAACACCAAATCAAAAATTGGGCCTATAATTTTAGATGATGGGCCCTTTCTTCATGTAATGGAATGGATCTCTCATGTAATTGTTTTAGATGGGCCACCAAATATAGGCAAATATAGTATGTAGATTATATAGTCCATGATTAATATTTCATAAAATCTTACTTTTTTATTTATTTATTTATTTATTATTTTATTATAAGATATAATCTCGCAAAATACTCCCTCCGTTCCTAAATAAGTGTTCTCTTTTCACTTTTCACAAAGATTAAGAAACTCAATAAATATATCTAGATTTTAGAAAAATCATATAGAAATGACTAAAACAACCTTTATTATTTAATGATTTATAAGAGAAAAATAATGATTAGAGTTTCATTAATAAGGTTAAAACAGGAAACATGCATTTAATACAGTATTGGAAATCTAAAGTGACAGATAATTTGGAACAAAAATATTTTTAAAAAGAGACAGCTATTGTGGAACAGAGGGAGTAATGCATAAAAGGCGTATTCCTTTCTTTTCTTTGATGAATATAGGCATATTCCTTTTGACTTGAGAAGAAGAAAAAAAACATATATTATTGTAAATTTATATGATTAATTAAAGTCATGCCATAAACCGGTGTATTTGCAAGACTCAAATGTGCACAATTAGTCAATCTGAAATGCTAATTGTAGCGGGACTTTTAGTAAAATTGGCTTATTTGCAGTGGTAGTCTCATTTGTCAATTTTCTAACTTATTAAGAAAATCGAAACTCTCTCAACTAAAAGAATTCGAAAACTTAGAATTTGAAGCTCGTTCGACAAATTAAAAAACGAATAACTTCTTCGATGCCGATCCAGTTAACTTTTATGAGGTAAAAAGAAAGAAAAAAATAAAAAATTAAGGGTTAATCGTGTTGTACAGCATGAGAAGTATAAAACAAAGTAAAAATTTAAGTTACCTGTGTTGTACAGCACGGGAATCTGGTACTAGTTTTCATCTTTTTTTTTCTCTTTTTTGTTTTACTGTATTTTTTAGTATTATTAATATATTAATTATTAATTTTTATAATTTGATAGGGGTGATGATAGTGAATCCGGTGAAGAATTTGACGATGATAATGTTCCTTAAATTATCTAAAAATTTGATATTAAAGGGAAAAAAAAAAAAAAAAAAAGAAAAACCAAAATCTTTTGAAGCTCCCATTCTCTGCAGAAGAGTTTCAAAAAAAATGAACTCCCCGTTCTGTAGAGAACGAAACCCAAAAAGAAAAAAAAGAAAAAAAATCTTTTTTGAAGCCCCCCGATCTGCAGAGAACGAAAACTAGAAGATCTTCAAGTTTTCGTTCTCTGCAGAACGGGAGCTTCAAAAAAATTTGAACTCCCCGTTCTGTAGCAGAAGAAATCCCAAAAAATTTCAAAAAATGAACTCCCCGTTCTCTAGGGCACGAAAACTTGAAGATTCTTCAAGCAATCTTGCTCTAAAGAAAAATTGAAAATTTACCTAGATTTAATTCTAAACATGTGTTTGTACTTTGTACCATAATCAAACCTCGTTTGCTACGTCTTCAAAGTCGAAATATTTTCCGAAATTCGAATGTCTTGAGAGAGTTTGAGAACATGAGAGAAAATTTCTAAAAGAAACAAAATTAAATAAAAAAGATTTCGTTGCATTCAGTAAAAGTCCTGCTGCAAATAGCAACACCCTGGTTGCTTGCTGCATTTAAAATTGAAGTCAAAATAAACCCCTTTACCACCTTCACCAATTCTCACCCTCAAAAGGAATTATAAAAAAAAAGTCTCTCACAAAGTTGACTTTTGAGGCGTGTATGATTAACTAGAACAATGTGATGTGATGTGATGTGTGTGTGAGAGAGAGAGAGAGAGGGGCACATTAAATTTCAATTACATTCCCAAAAAAAACAATAAGAGCATCTAATCATGTGGTTTTAAAACTATATTTGCACATAACAAAATTAAGTGGGGACATAAAAGAATATTAGAATAATTTGAGAGGCTGGAAATAAAAGATACCTTGGGCCAAATTGAGCGGCAAATGTTTCTCTCTTCTCGTAACGGCTCCTCACCAATGGTAGGGACACCTTTTCTCTCAATGGTCGTCCTTATGTTTTCAAGAAATTTCAATTTAGTCCCTGGTTCACCCCATTTTTTTTTAATTGGGTAAAAAACATAAAACTATAACTAATTAATAAGGAACTAAACGTTTAAACCAACATTTCATAATTAACTTCTCAAGAAAAAGAAAAAAAAAAGGGTAAGGTCAAATTACGAAATAATCCTTCATATTTGGGTAATTACAATCACCTCTTTCAACTATGAATCTTCTTAAACGTTCACTCTTGCTATGGTTCGCCGGCACAGAACAGTCGGCTGTCGCGGACAGTGCCATTCAAGTTCAATTGCAACGTCGCGGTTCCGTCGCGGGCGGAACAGATTTTTTTAATTAAAATGCTAAAAAATATAATTTATTTCAAATATATTTTTAATACCAACATTACAATACAATAATAGTAACATATTATGTGATGAATTAATTTCAAATTAAAATGATTATATTTAAGTAACAGAATATTGAAAGAAAAAAAAAAAGTTAAATAAAATTTTAATATTATATATATTCGAATTTTCTATATTTATTTATTATGAATCATAGTCTTCAATTTTATTTATTATTTTCTGTACAAAAAAATATATGTATTATTGCTATTTTCCTTTCGGTTAAATACATACTTATTGTTACTTTCTCCTATTAATAGGAAATTAGAGGGATTAGTGGGGTCTCATTATCAAAAAAAATTAGCTCTTAGCTCCATAAAAAAAAATAAAAAAAAATAAAACTCTTCTTTTAATTTAAACTCTTTTTTTAATTTAAAAAATAATTTACACTTTTCTTTTACAAATTATCTCGTTCCCAATTTTCTTTTTTCTTCTTTTTATTTTTTTCAATTTTTTTTCCGTCAAGGGTCTCGTTCCCAAGTTTTTTTTTTTCCGTCAAGTGTCGGACCGTTCCGGAGCTGTTCCCCGGCTACGTCTCGGCCGTCACGGTGGACCGCCGCGTCAAGGGGAGAGAACAGTTTTGTTAGGGATTCCGGAACGGCGGGCACCGTTCCTGTTTCGGCGAACCCTGACCCTTGCGGTATCATATTTACATGAATCTTCTAGATTATGTGGAATATTCTTGCACTCGTTTGACCCCATTCGAGCTCCACATTTTAAAACGAGGTGATTATAAGGTGTGTCTCTTAACTTGTAAATATCAGATTGTGGTGCATCCATAAACTGCATTTTTGCACAAAACGAGTACAAACTAGAGAACATTCCACGGAAACTAGAAGATTCTGTTGAATTTGACATCATAAAAATGAACGCGTAAGAAGATTAATAATTGAGGGGGAGTAATTGTAATTACCCAAACATGATGGGATTTTTCGTAATTTGGTATTACACTAGGGGTGGCCAAAATTTAAAAAAAAAATATATATATATATATATATATATATATATATATATATATATATATATATATATATATATATATATTTCTTTCATTCGCTATTCACTAAAATGGAACCACCGCAAATCCATAACCCGGGCGGCGAAACGCCCCGAAACCCGCCGGAAACGGGTAATCGGAGCTCCATTCCGACTCCATCACACGTGGTACAGACGGTGAAGCAAAACCTAGTCTTCAGGTCAAAATGGGCGGAGCTGAACGGCGCCATGGGAGACTTGGGCACATACATACCCATAGTTCTCGCCCTAACTCTAGCCAAAAACCTCGATCTCGGCACGACTTTGATCTTCAACGGCGTCTATAATTTCGTCACCGGCGCAATCTACGGCGTCCCCATGCCCGTCCAGCCGATGAAATCAATCGCCGCCGTCGCCATTTCGAACCCCACCTTCGGAATCCCCGAGGTCATGGCCGCCGGAATTTGCACCGGCGCAATCCTCTTCTTCCTCGGCGCCACCGGATTGATGAAGCTCGTGTACAAATTCATTCCGATCTCCGTCGTCCGCGGAATCCAGCTGGCGCAGGGTTTGTCGTTCGCCATGACTGCCGTTAAGTACATCAGAAATGTGCAGAATTTTTCGAAGTCGAAAACTGCCGGCGAACGCCCTTGGATTGGGCTTGATGGACTGCTTTTAGCCCTAATTTGTGCGTGTTTCATCGTAATCGTAAACGGCTCCGGCGAAGAAACCGACGAAGATCAGATAATCAATGATCGGAGGGCTGATACAAATAGTACGAGTAGGTGGAGAAAGTTGAGGAAAATCATTTCTTCTCTTCCGTCAGCATTTATAATCTTCTTGCTTGGAATTGTTTTAGCTTTCGTAAGAGGGCCTAATGTTGTGAAAGGGTTCGAATTCGGGCCGTCGTCTATGAAAATAATCAAGATTTCTAACCAAGCATGGAAAGACGGTTTCGTAAAGGGAACAATCCCTCAACTCCCGTTATCAATACTAAACTCGGTAATCGCGGTCTGCAAATTATCGACCGATCTTTTTCCGGATAAAGAAGTTTCTGCCACGTCGGTTTCGATCACCGTTGGACTAATGAATCTAATCGGGTGCTGGTTTGGTGCGATGCCCACTTGCCACGGGGCGGGCGGGTTGGCCGGACAGTACAAATTTGGGGGGAGGACAGGTGGCAGCGTGGCGTTGCTCGGTGTGGCAAAGTTGGTTTTGGGGTTGGTTTTGGGGAGTTCGTTGGTGAAGATTTTGGATGAGTTTCCGGTTGGTGTTTTAGGGGTTTTGTTGCTGTTTGCTGGGATTGAATTGGCTATGTGCTCGAGGGATGTGAATTCGAAGGAGGAGGCTTTTGTGATGCTTATTTGTACGGCGGTTTCGTTGGTTGGATCGAGCGCTGCTCTTGGATTTCTGTGTGGGATGGTTGTGCATTTGCTTTTGAGGTTGAGGAAAATGGGGGAAGGACAACGATCTTGTTCCACATTTTGGTTTCATCGGAATTAATTCATAAGGAGTTTTTTTTTTTTAAATCTTTAAATAAATTTCCATGCTTCTTCGATTTGTTTGTTATTGTGTTGTTTGTCGATATTCTCGAGTGTTTGTTGTTATGTCATTTTACATTGGTGTTCATGAATTGTTTGTAAGAAGAAAAAAAAAACAAGAAAATGTGTCCTTTTCTTTCTTGTTTTAAGAAATAACTCCGAAAAGTCGATGAACTTGGAGAAACCCTTTCATTTGTAATGGTACAGAAAATCAGAACAAACATTTGATGTTACATAAAGCACATGACACAGT